>JBCNYG010000005.1:5711769-5724484 GCA_039654305.1 Porochilus rendahli | reverse complement strand
TCTCTCTCTCTCTCTCTCTCTCTCTCTCTCTCTCTCTCTCTGTGTGTGTGTGTACCTTTTCTCCCAAGGTCCCACCGTCGTTGTTGAAGTATCCACCTAATAATACAGGTCTGAATACAATTTTTGGTCCCCAGCAGATGGCTATGCTCAATCAGCTTTCTCAGCTCAACCAGCTCTCCCAGCTTAATCAGATAAATCAGCTGCAGGTAAACCAACCGTCCTCTGTTCTGCCTGTAATTTTTAATCGCGTGTTTGTGGTGAGCATAGTTTTAGAATTGCTTATCGCCCCACAAACACAATTAGCGCTTAAAAAACAGAAACTTAATGATGTAGATTAAAGTTGTTTTAATTAAAGTTGTCTAAAGTAAATTTCGAGTACTGATGGTCATGTACACAGTGTGTGCTGGAGAAACCATTAAATCATGAAGGAATGTATGGTACGCTAGAGTGAAGATATATCTGTACTGTTTATTCCATCGGGTTCATGGCATCTCCTCTGTGTGCCGCAGCGTCTCCTCATCCAGCAGAAAGCGCAGAATCAGAGAGTCATGACCGGCAACAACAGACAAACCCAAGAACAGCAGGTGAGACGATGTTATTCTGCCACATCCTCAAACTTCTCACTCAGCTTTCTGTGTTATTTTAGGCACTTTTGCTGCATAGTATCCAAAAGACTAGCGTTTATTTAAAATGGATAAAATGGTTTTAGGGTTAATCGGCCCACGCTCCAAAATCGAATGCAGAGCCTTCCGAGCTGAGTGTTTATTATGACAGTTAAGAGGAACAAATCAAGGAATCCAACCATCAAGAAACACGTATGAGTGTTATGGTGAAGTGTCCGAACATTTTTGTCTGTGTAGTGTATGTAGTGTCATACAGCAATATCACCTTGTTATTTTTAGAATTTGTTGATCATTATACAGATGCTGAATGAAGAAAATGTGTCCACATGCACTTCATGAGTATTTTAGGTTTATTTTTTTACCTATTCCATTATAAAGTAAAGGCTGAAATGTCCACATGCAAACTGATGCAAGAAGAAAGTATGTAAAATGCAGTTTACGTCAATAATGATGTAATTCTAGAGGAAGAAGGAAAGAATTGGCTTTAGTTCCTGTGATGTGTGAGTGGATTGGATGACGTAATCACATGACCAGTTCTGATTGGTACATAGACAGACCTAGGCGTCCCCATCTCCCCAGTATATTCCAGTTAAATTCAGCGTGTGTGACGACACTGAGAAACTCCTGAAAATCATCACCAAAGCTTCACCTTATTGTAAGAGTCAAATCAAAAAAGATTTATTCATTTCCTCAGGTCCGTGGTTTTCCTGTGGGTGCCATGGTCCCGCCTCCTCGTCACGTGGATCCTCCCCTGCTGAAGCAACACTCCCCTCCTCAGCCTGCAACACTGCACCAGCCCAAGCCCTACATGGACAGCTTCATCGGCCTGAACACGCCTGACCTGCACAAAGAACAACACACTCTTAACTCTTTCACCAACTTCCCTTTAGGTGGGTGTTCCTGTGCAGACAAGCAGCCGGAGTCTATTTATTTATTTTAAGAGTAGTACCCTTCACACACGTCTCAACCATCTGTCTCTGTCCTTCCAACAGGCTTGGCCTCAAACTTGAATGTAAACAATCCTGATATTGGTAGTGTTGGTTTCAAAGAGCCACAGTCCCGTCTCAAGAAGTGGACCGCCATGGACGTTTCCATTAACTCGCCACTCGATCAAAACCCCAGCAAACCTGGTGAGATAAAATATTGTGCATTTAATCAGTCACAACAGCTTATTTTGCGGCTTACTGGTGAAATATCCTAAATCTTTCAAGCCCGACGAGGGCTGTACGGTGTAATAGACTATATTTACACAGAGATGCTCAAAATAATATAACATTATAATGGTATTTGTGTCTTGCAGGTGCTATGTCCTCACTGAGGATTGAAGACCCCCCCTTTGGTCCGTATGACTTTATAAACTCCAGTAATTCTCCCATCAGCCCCCCTGGTTCAGTGGGGGATGGCTGGCCCACTCGTGCCAAATCACCTCATGCATCCTCTGTCAACTGGCCACCAGGTTTGGAATCCTCTTGTTTTCTGCATTATCAAAATTCTTTAGTGTGAACTCAGTTACATCAATACATCAGTACGTTTTAGACTCTGGTTGCAGTATATGGACAGGTTTTCGGTTTGTGGCGCAGTATGGGGGCAGCCGTAGCCTAATGGTTAAAAAAGCAGCTTTGAAAGGTCGCTGGTTTGATTCCTGAAACAGCAGGAAAATTGTCTGGTGGTGGGGGAGTGAGCTGCACCTTCCCTTCCTCCACCTTAATGGCTGAAGTGCCCTTGCGCCGAACCCCCAACTGCTCTCCTGGTGCTACCAATGTGTGGGGAAGCACACGACTGCGCGTGTGTGCGTGCGCTCACTTTGGATTGATTAAATGCAGAGGCAATAATTTGCCTTGTGGGAATAATACGGTATTGAAAAGGGAAAAAAAAAAGCGAGTCAGATAATAAAAAAAGGCCAACATTTATTTCCTTCAACAACAAAACTGATAGTGTAAAATGTAAGATGTCAGAACACTGTCCATGTCTCAGAAGAATATTTACCAGCCGTGATGGTGTAGCTGCTATCGTAACTGTCTTATCATTTTGTGCATTTGTTTTGAGGCTACGCACATCTAATTTGGGAACAAACCCTAAAATGTGCTTATTGTAGGTCAAGCTCAGAGTGTGTATGATGGCATGTATTGTGAATGTCTGTCTTTTGTAGAGTTTCGTCCCGGTGAGCCATGGAAAGGTTACCCGAACATCGACCCTGAGACGGACCCGTTCGTCACTCCTGGCAGTGTGATTAACAACCTGTCTATTAACACAGTGCGGGATGTTGATCACCTCAGAGACAGGAACAATGGTAAGTACCAGCACGAGAGAAATGCTGTTTAGGGCGATTTCGGACTCTGAACCTAAGAATTGTTTGTTGCAGGAAAATTTACCACATATATCAGTCTCATTACTGCAAAATGGTTTTACTTTATTGTATTTTAATGTCTTGACTTAATTTAAGAAAGGTTTAAAATTACAAAATGTTAGGTGACTGCTGTCCAGTTTTTCTTTTGCAAAAGTTAGTAACACAGCCAAAGGTTTTACTCCCTCACTGGAAAGGCAACATACAGCCTGGGGCAGCACGTTAGCGTAGTGGTTAGCACATCCGCCTCACAACAGGAAAGTCCCAGGTTTGACTCTTTGACTCTCAGGCGTTTATCTGTAGAGTCTATGTTCTCCCCATGCATGTGTGGGTTTCCTCAGAGTGCTCCGGTTTCCTCCCACAGTCCAAAAATATGCACATTAGGCTAAGTGGCTGTTCCAAATTATCCCTAGGGGTGACAGTGTGTGAATGGTTGTGTGTTGCCTGTGATGGTGTGGTGAGCTGTTCAGGATGTACCCCGCCTTCAGATAAAGTTGGCCAGGATAGGCTCCAGCTTCCCTGTGACCCCAGTAATTGGTCTGGCAAACGAATGAGTGAACATACAGGCTGAAAACAAGCCGTTAAAGCAGGAGGATCCTGTTGTGATATCCCTTTAATCTTCCTGTACATTGTGTTCCAGTGAATACAGTGAGCTCTTAATGGGATTTTTTTCTCTCCCCTGGATGGTTAATTGTTGTATTTCAGTTGAAGAAAAATTGGTGTATTATTTGTTGATTTAAAAAGCCACATCTTCACAAATGCTCCCCACCAAAAAGCTTCATTCATAAATATGTAGAAATTCTCTGAACATAGGGAATCTTTCATGAGGCTTTATAGCAAACATTATAAATCAGAAACCCCATTTCTCTTTAATTTTAATGCTTGGTATGATGTGTGACTGGTATTTCTAATGAGCTGAATTTATAAATAGTATCCAGCAGGAAAGCAACAGACGTGTTTATGTAGATTCAGCCTCATGCTGCATGTGTTAATGCATTTTATATCTTTAAACAGGGCAATCCTCATCACTAAACACCACGCTGCCTTCCAACAGTGCCTGGACATCCATTCGTGCCTCCAACCAGAGTAGTTCCCTCAGCAGTACAGCACAAAGCACTTCAGGTAGGATGCACCGAGTTGGATTTTTATCTTGATGCCGCAGATTCCGAAATAACATTGGATGAAGTATATATTTTATTTCTTCTTGAAGATGAAAAGCCTGGTGAACACTGTATGGGCTACGTAATGAACGTACTCGTCCGCCAGTTAATGTAATCTGCTTGTCAGGGCTGTCCTGCTTAGTTATTTGTCTGGTTGTGTCCCTGTTCAGGGGATGTTATTCACTAATCGTACATCCATTACACTCAGCAAAGCGATAACCAAGTGTAGAATCAGCACAACAGCTACCAAAACTTGCTCACTCATTCGCCGAACCGCTTGATCCTATTAGGGTCGCAGGGAGGCCAAGGCCCATGTCAGCTGACACTGAGTCAGGGTACACCCTGAACAGTGTCGTTGCTGCTCCCTTTTTCATGGGTATGTTATTGGGTTATAGTTCCACCTAGTGCTTACTATGTCTCACAGCCATGCTGATGGGTTCCAAGGTGGCTGCAGTAATACGTTGTATTCTGCTTGATCATTCTGTGATCACTGGTTTTAATCTTTGACTGTTTTATTTGAATGAAAAAAGAAGTAGACAGAACTACAAAGATGAATTAATACACCGGGGGCTGGTGTCTTGTGGTCTGAAAGTATAAAATACAGATTATGTTCATGGGATTTAACCCTTTGTTCTACATTTAACCATGTCTTAATGCAAGGTACACAACTACAATGTCATGTGGACAGATTGTTTTTATTTTGTCTCTCCATGCAGCCAGACACAGTGACTCTAAATGGTCTCCTGGTTCAGTGTCTAATTCTTCTTTAGCTCATGAGCTGTGGAAGGTTCCTCTGTCGTCTAAAGGCGTCTCGGCTCCGTCCCGTCCCCCGCCAGGCCTCACTGGGCAGAAACAGCCCTCCTCCTGGGGCAATGGCGCACTGAGACTCGGTGCCTGGGGCAACTCCGAACCCAGATACACCCCAGGTGAGTAGGCGGAATGATGAATCTACACAGGCTTGTAAAAGAGTTTTGATTTAATGATTGCTTTGAATAGTGTATTATTAATATAAATACGGAGCATGAAGTAATGATGAAGTGAATAAAGCATTTCCTCAACCAGTGTGTGAATCTTTTACAGGCTCCAGCTGGGGTGAAAGCAGCTCAGGGAGAACCAACTGGCTCGTTCTCAAGAATCTCACACCTCAGGTAGTTTGCTGTACATCAACTCCTCACTGTGGAGGAACACAGGGGCGCTCCTTATGCTCCTCTTTCACCACAGCGTTTAAAATGTATATAAGAAAACCCATGGTGTGTGTGTGTGTGTGTGTGTTGCAGATTGATGGCTCCACCCTGCGTACTCTGTGCATGCAGCACGGTCCACTCATCACATTCCACCTGAACCTACCACACGGTAATGCTCTCGTCTGCTACAGCTCGAAGGAGGAGGCGGCAAAGGCTCAGAAATCACTGCACATGTAAGTATGGACTACAGGTCGTTAGCTGGATCCTTGTAATCGCTGCTTAAGTGTGCGATGACTCGCTGGCCTTTTCTTCCAGGTGTGTGCTGGGGAACACTACGATCCTGGCTGACTTTGCAAGCGAGGAGGAGATAAATCGTTTTTTTGCACAAGGCCAGTCGATGTGCGTGCCTGCAGGCTGGCAGGCGCTGGCGTCCTCTCAGAGCCGACTCTCGTCGGACGCCTTTTCCAGCAGCGGCGGTGGGGGTGAGCTGCACTCGTCCTCCTCACTGTGGGGGGCACCGAGCTACTCCAGCAGCCTCTGGGGATCCAGCACCTGTCCTGACGGGGGTAATCGGCTAAGCAGCCCCTCCTCTATCGCATCTTTCCTGCCTGTGGATCACATGACAGGAAGCGGTGACTCCATGTAATGCATCAACACACAACACAAAAAAAAAACCCTGTGACCTCAGCGTGGCATAGCTCATCTGAATCATGACTATATAGATTCTTTATGGAGAAAACAAATCTAAAGGCACTAGTTTCTTCACTTACAAGCGTAATAATATTAATCATAATAAGGCGGGGTCAACCTGTGGAAGTAAGTTACGACTTTTTTTTTTTTTTTTTCTCTCTCTGCACATATGTCCACTTTGTTTTAGCCCAAAAACAAAAACATATCAGTGTAAATACTTGAATCATGCAGGCCAATGTGATAATGTGAAAGGATGCGTTTTAAACCTTCCAGGTTGTGCTCTTCATGCAGACGTACAGGAAAAACAAAATCTTTCAGCTTATTCGTGTTTATCTCAATTCCAGTTCTTTTACTTTTTTTATGCGTGTTTGTTTGCTGACAATGTTGGAGCTTTTTTTGTTTCTCTCGCTCTCTCCTTTTTTTTTTTTTAAACTTTGCACTGAATGTGGTTTTTCTCAGTATATAACTCTGCAATATCGAGGGAGCCGACAGTTCCAGTGTAGATGTTTACTCAAGGATGTTCTTAAAAATGCGTGTGTGTGTGTGTGTGTGTGTGTGTGCGCGCGTGCGAGTGTGTGCGTGCGTGCGCGCTCTACTATGCCTTGACGTACACCTACCTTATCGTGGTATTGTGGAGTCCGAGATCAAGATAAGATGCTGACCTTTAGGATTACCTGATGGTGATATTACACGTTAAATGAGTATTGCACCGATTTATCTTTCTTTTTTTTGTTTGTTTTAAAAGAAAACTAAAGAATTTAGCATTCTGCAGTCAAAAGAAACTGTAGCCACAGCTGTGACTCGCAAAAAAACAGCACTTTGAAGATAGGCTTTCGATTACTTTGGTCTTTTTTGGAGGTGCCACATTGGGTTCCTCTTGTTTACAGACTTTCGAAGGGGGGAAACGTACACTCATTCTTCCTTCATTTTAAATGAGAAACAAAAATGCACAAAAACCTTTAAAAAATTATAAAACGAAAAAATTATAAAAATATTAAAAAGAAAAAAGTAAAAAAAAATATATAATAAAAAATAAAAATAATCTACAGAAACCGTTGTGGATGAAGACGATGCGGTGTATCTCTGGGAAATACTGATCAGTGTTCGGCCATGCCGTCGGTTATTTGATGTATTCCTGTCGTCTGCTCAATAACCAGCATGGTTCTCAGGAAATATAGCCAGTTTTTCCCCCTCAAAAAAAAAAAACAAAAAAAAACCTCCTAATTGTAGGAAAAATCAACCTTTAGCACTGAAACGACTACTTGGAGCTGAGTACGTTTATTTCTCTGCCAAATACCTGCTTTAAGCTGGAGACATTCTACACACTGCGCTCATCACCTTCCACTACTCACCACCTTTCCTCCTTTAATTCGGACTCTTACTCTGTTACCTCTTTTAGTTGAGTGTTCTGCTCTTATTACTCGTTTGGTCTTTTATCCGTTAGCATTTTCATGTCTATTGTTTTCCATTATCTTTATGCGTATCAGGTCCAGCCCCAACCACCCCCACCCCCTCCCCCCTTCTACTCTTCCTTTTAGTTTTTTTAATTTAATTTAACTTTGTCTCACTGTTCTTTTCCCCCTCAGTGTTTGAGTGTGGTGTAAAAGGAAAGAAAAAGCAGAAACTATGCATTTCCTGTAGCTCTGTGATGGAATTGCTTTTTCTTTTCTTTCTTCCTTTTTCTTTTTTTAAATCTAAAGTTTTTCCCAAAAGGCATTTTGAAAAGCTGATTGTAAGTTAGCCTTTATAATTCAGCATTGCCCCAGAAGGCAGTGTCAGTTAACCTTTTAACCGTCATTTACATTTCATTTTTTTTCGTTTGTTTTTTTTCCCGAAGATGATGCAACACCGTGGCTTTTTAACTGTTTACAAATCGAGTATGATTGTAACGTGTACAGGTCTCTGAAGTTCTTTTACAATATGGATCAATCTGGCTGCTCGTGTCATTACTATTATCACTATGATTAATTATCATTATTATTATTATTATTGTGTTTTTTTCCCTTTGGATTCTCAGCGCTGGTGTGTCGGTGTGTGAACAGCTGGAGCCTCTGATTGCGCCCTCAGAGGGGAATGTAACCTAATCACACGCATTCGTCATGTACATAACCATATGTCGCATTGTTGATGCACAGAGATGTCAGCATTAGGCGAAGCCATGGACCTTAAAGTGTGTGTAAGCTGTTTTTGCTCCCTATTGTGCGTGTGAGTGTGTGAGAGATCTGTGTTTAAACCCGTGAGTATTAGCCTTTATTTTGCGACATATGCTGCGTGTGCCAGTATTGAACTATTTTAATAACCGCTTTACCAAATCGACTTTAATCAAAAGCTTCTGCTCTGAAAGATTTCACGTTTCCTTTCAAAAAAAGAAAAAAAAAATCCTAAAATGCCTTGCATTTGCACTTGGTCTGTACAGTCACTGACTAAAGTGTTGGTTTATACACAGTGTAGCTGTAGAGAGTGAGAGGAGAATTAAACTCGTGTGTACACACATTACCCTCTAACTGTACCCCATTATACACAAACTTTTACTAGGTGTTCCGTGTGTGTGATTCTCTTCACACACACATTCTCGATGTGTGGTGCTCCAAACGTTTGTGCGCACGCAGGTGGTATGTCCACAGTGTCCGTTACACCTCACCCAAGTGTCCATGACTACAGTACTCTTATTTATCGTCTTCTGAATCCGTGTGTGCGTGGGAAAATGCTCAGCAGGAACACATCTGCTTAGGGAAGAATTTTGTGTGTGTGTGTGTGTGAATAATGCAGACTTGATTGTGACTGTTGGTGCTGGTTTTGTTTCGTGTGTGTGCGCGTCTTGATGTTCACGTGTTGCTCACTCTGTGCAGTGTTAATTCCACTTCTCGTGTATACTTCTGAAAGTTTTGTGCACGTGTGCAGGTTTCTACGCATGTCGTCTCTTAATCGCACGTGCCAGTGAACAGCTAGGTCCCCGTCCCCGTCCCAGTACACACATTTCCTTTAACAAATTGTTCCTGTGTATTTTTTTTGTCCCCGCCACAGAGTCCGTTACTCTCTAACTACGTGTCCATTATGACACTGCTGTTTATCCAACACATTATAACAGTATGTTATGTTTTATGTGTTCATGTGGAGAAAAATCCTCTGAGCTTTAACAATGGTTCTGATTTGCGCTCGTTTCCCCCAATAACTTGCTGACTGAAATAGAAAGGGGGTGGGGGGCTTTCGCCACTGTTTTTCATTTTGTCCTGTAATCCACTGTCATGCCAAATTTTGGGACGGAGTGCAGGAGGAAAGGGATTACTGTTTAAAGCCTGGTGTGTGTGTGTGTGTTTATGCTAACGCTAACCGGATGGCAATGTACAATCCCCATAACGCATAATGGCAGCCGGGTGCAACAGGGCGTAATCTGGCACAGACATTCTACTTTTGTAGTGAATGATTTGTTTCTAATTGATCCTGTGAGCGAATCGTCACTGTGTGTGTGTGTGTGTGTGTTTATTTCTTCTTTCTTTTATTATTAATTATCGTTCCTACTGTTTGCAATTTATCGACTTTAAACTGTGAGAGCGTCTCGCCATCGGTTGTTGTCGTTCCGATTCTCGATTGACAAAAACCCTAAAAGCTTTAGAGAGTAAAAAATAACCAGCACAAAGAGGCCGAACGAGAAACTCTTCCCCCCCCTGAAGAACATTCGGAGAACGTCTATGCAGCGAAGGACGAGGCTTCCATTAGAATAATCTGTGTTTATGCTTAATGAAAATAATCCTAAGTGGAATTTAAGGGTTTAAAAAAATCCTTTAAACGCACGTGCCATGACTGACATCCGTATTATTTTGTGTTTTCTTCTCCAAAAATAAAGCGGGCCAGTTGTAGCAGACTTTGGAGCATTATTATTATTGTTATTATTATTAGTGTTTAGTGTTATTGTTAAATATTAATTCAGTGACTTCATGACACTCCTCAGCAGCAAAAATGTACAAAAAGAAGGTTTTTAATCTGAAAATCCACCTTTCTGGTTTTATGCTCACACCATGCGCGCATCCTCGATATGCACACTGCTTCGCTAGGACTGTTTTTTTTTTTCTTCTGAAAAATACAAAGATTTAAAAACGTCGCGGAAATGACGTGAGCGAGCGGGACGTCTCCTCAGCATTCCTGCTGTCGTCTTTAGCATCAATGCGTTTAGCCTGGGGGAAACTGCACTTTTTGAAGGACAATCCTTATTTGTAACGGTCATTGTTAACGATATTTAGTCGATGAATAATAATGAGAACACAAGGTAGAAACTCTTGTAGTGATGAATGTTTCCTCTAACGCTGTTTTTATTTTCCTCTTTGTTGATTGGTTTTTGATTTTAGTGCCCGATTTAAGTGGAATAAAGCCGTAGAGTAGGTTTTTAGCTTTTTTTTTTGTTGTTGTTGCCTCTACTTGTAGACTGATTAACTGTTTGTAAAGTTCTGATCTTAATATCAGAATACAAAGCTGTATAAACTCGGGTGCAACCCGCAATAAATAAATAAAAAGTTTAACATTGAATTGTCTTGTCTTTTTTTCCCTCCATAATCTGAACTGATAATTTTGCATTTAAAAAGCAGTAATTGTTATTCATTAGCCAAATTGCTCCTGGAGCCTTTCTCACCCAACAGTGGGTAAAGGCAGGGGTAAACCCTACACAGCTTGCCAGACTACGCCAGGGCACCACACTCACATCGACGGCCAAGAGCATTTCGGAAGAGCCATGTGTGCATGTCTTTGGACCAGGGGAGGAAAAAAGTCCCAGTGGAGAAAACCCACACAAACACCCTCACCGAGCCCAGGACTGCTTTGCTCTGAGGCAGACGTGCTAACCGCTACACCACCGTGATGCCTGCGTTAGTAATTGTATGATTAATCATTGATTGTTTAACCCCACTACCTGGCTTACACTCTGTCCTGTACACATGAGCAAGTAAAACATAACTTTGTAAACACCAATATCAAGTGCTGCCGCCCTATCATATACAACCGCCACCACCTCTTAAACTGCTGCGTATGTGCATTTGTAGGCGTCCTAACACACGAAGAGAAAGTGCTATCCGTCCCCTTTATACGAATGAGCTCACACACACCTGTGAAGTTGCTATGATCCCTCCCATGGACTCCCAGTCGCAGATGGCTGCAACATCAACCTGGATTCGAACTTGCGAATAGTCACAGGTTGTTAGTCACACACACCTTGTTGAGGTGCCACTCAGGAACAATGCTGACATTTTATTTCAGTTACTGTAATATTTTTTCTAGTTGGACCAAGAGAACACTTTAGCATATTAATTAATTACGAAAAGAAAGAATTTGATAGAAATTACTTTTGAGAGTTAGACTGACTTTTCTCTTCTAACAAACATGACTGCTGAGAGGACCAGGCCTCCCGCTAATCAGCTAGCTTCGTGCTATAACCTGTACTTATGTACAATTTTATTGTAAAAACTTGTTTATTTTTAATGAATTCCTGTAAAATAATACACATGCTATATTTCTTACAGTAACTAAATTATTAGTTTTTACAAAGTCACTAAGTGTGAATGTAAGTAGGGAACGACTTGGTGGCACCGTTGGATAGAAGGGTCTTGGACATATAAAGCATAAGGAGCATTTATTCACTTACCTGCCGGCTTTCCCAGACTCCTCTCCGAGATCAGGTGAGCGTCACTCCTCATTAACAAAGTTCTGTAGGAGTATACAGTTTACTGTCACCAACTTAAATATACAATTCATGAAATAAAAAGGGTTTAACTCGTATATCATCAGTGAGCAGCAGAATGCATTTGTTCATTTATTATTTAAGGATGAAGACCTTTTTTTTTTCAGTCAAAAGATAATCAATTTTTGCAGGATTGGACACAAAGCTATACATTCATTCATTTTCTAAGCCGCTTAATCTTAAATAAGGTCGCGTGAAGGCTGGCGCCCATCTCAGCCGACACTGGGCATGGGCGTGGTACACCCTGGACACCAGGCCATTGCAGGGCCGTCACTCATACAACCATTCACACCGACATCTAGGGGTGATTTGGAACACCAAATTAGCTTACTGTGCATGTGTGGGAGAAAACCGAAGTACCCAGAGAAAAACCACACAAGCACGATGAGAACATGCACAGAAACACCCGAGCTGGGTACCGAACCCCGGCCTTCTTGCTGTGGACCTAATAACCACTACGCCACCATGTCACCTACAAAGCCATACAGTGAGACTATTATGAGACCAAAGTTTTCTGCTTGTGTCCTCAGTCTCAAAGAGTGGCGGTCTACAATCACAATACTGCCGCCGGATTTGCCCCGAAACACTAACCATGTCCATCTTTAATCTTTTTGGTGCTATGGTTTGTCAGGTGAGGGCGGCATTATGGCGCTGTGTATAATAAAAAATAATACTAAACTACAAGATTTGCTTTGTTTTCATTTTGCTTTCCACCCTGACACAGTAATGGACCAATTCCAGAAGGGGGCAGTAATGCACACAATAAAACTCGAAAAACAACAACGGGTTCTGCACAGCTGTCAAGGACGGAGGGACGGAAATGTTTTTTTTTTTTTTTTAAATAATAAATATTAATAAAAGAGAAGGAAAAATACACATACATACATATATATATATATACATATACATATATACACATATATATACATATATATACATATATATATATATATATATATATGTATGTGTGTATATATATATATATATGT
>JBCNYG010000005.1:5696280-5706991 GCA_039654305.1 Porochilus rendahli | reverse complement strand
AAACCACCATCAAAAAAAAGGAACAGGTTCAGAATATGCACCAAAAACTTCAGAGAAAACAGAACCCCCCCCCCCCCCCCCCCCGTGTTCATTGTTAAAGGCGGTGCCTCTCTTCGTGTGGCAGTTTAGCATGGTTAAATCATTCATCTCTGCACAACCAAGAACAATCAACCTGAACAGCAGTTTGAATAATAATAATGTACAGTAATGTTTAATCATGTACAGAAATGTACCATCGAGCTGTAGATATATATAAAAAAATTACTGTCTCAAACAGGAGTTTTGTTCTCCTCCTCTCTCGTCCTGCTGTCTTTCTCGTCCCTCTCTTTATCTTTCTCTTCCTTGTCCTTGTCTTTATTTTTTTTCGATTTCTTTTTTTTATGCTTGTGTTTTTGTCCCTTGGCGTCCGACTCGGATTCGTTACCTCCGTGCTTCTTGTGTTTTTTATGCTTCTTGTGTTTCTTGTGCTTTTTCTTTTCCTTCTTATCCTTCTTCTTTTTCTTACTGTCCTGACTACCCGGAGAGCTTGGGCTGCTGTGGGCCTGACTTCCTGTGGGGCTAGCGCTCCTACTGTGCGCAGGGCTAACACTGCTTTCCTGTCCCTTTTCCTTAAGCTCCGCCTTCTCAGGATCGGAAGCTTCGCTGTCACTCTCGCTGTAATCGGGTACAAAGGCTGCCTCGTCTGTCTCCCGCGTTAAGTCTGAGGACAGACGCATGGAACGCGCTGAAGGAGGCTTCACCCGAGCGTCGCTCCTGTCTGCGTCACTCCTGGATTCACTTTGGCTCGGTTTGTGTTGCTCCTTGTCTTTCCTGTTCTCAGAGTGCCTCGTTCCTTCTCGGTGTGCCGCCTTGTCTGGCTTCGATTCATCAGAGGCAGCCGTCTTGGACTCCCGTGAAACCTTTCTGTCTGTGGAAGGACTATATTCAGACGTTTTGGACTCCTGAAATGCAGCGAGCGCCCTCTTAGTGGTATCTGTTGGCATTTTTGAGAGTGGTGGTGGCGGCGACGAGTCCTTCTTCCTGAGCTGCTCTCTTGATTTCGCGTCTCTCTGCCGGAAATCGGCGTGGTCTTTAGAACTGCTGCGATCCTGTTTCTTGTCGCCGTTGCTCTCTCTGCTCGAAGGCTTTTGGGATGTAGATGCAGTCCTATCAGTTGGTCTGTCTCTAGAGGATTGAGACGAGGAGCTTCTCTCACTTCCATGGTCACTTCCTCTCTCCTGTCCGCGCTCTCTTTCCTGACTCGACGGACCGGGTTTCTTTCGATCCGAGACTTCGCGGTCATTATTCCGCTCTCGATCTTTGCCCCGATCGCGCTCCCACTCGCCGTCTTTCTCCTTATCACCCAACAGCTCTTTGGTAGATTTAGCCTCAGGATGAACATCTTTAAAGGCGTGGAGTGTTTTATTAGCGTCTTTGTCGCTAGATTTGGAAGCAGCGAGAGCCGCAGGGTTAGCCGTGGACGTGTTTCCGTTTCCAGAAGAGGCATTCGTGAGCTTGGAGTCGTCGTCCTCGGAGTCTTCCTTCTCCCATTTGGAGAGGGGTACCTGGATCATGACAATTTCGTCTTCGGCGGGTGTTGAGCTGTCATTGGTGTACTCCTCCAGTGTTTTCACCACCGTTTTCTTTAGGTCTGGTTTCTCCTCATGCCTCTTGATGGGACTTCCTCCAGTCGAGCTGGTGCTGTCAAGACAACGGACTTTAGTGCGTCATATCTACGTCAACATTTACAGCTTTTTCCTGTTAAACTTGGGAATTAATGCGAGTGTTTAAAGCAAAAACATCTAAAATTCACAAAAAACATGCTACATGGTAGATATGCTGGGAATAACGAATACAGTATGAATGGTGTGGTGCGAGGGGAGGACCTCCCCCGTACCCCCTCTACCTCATGGCTGAAGTGCCCTTGAGAAAGACACCTAACCCCTAAACTGCTCCGTGTGTTTGTGTGCAAAATTCCCCTTGTGGGACATCAAAGAGTTAAAAAAAAAAAACGTCGTCTCGGAACGCTTGGACACGGCTTAAATAATGGCGTAAACCCAACCTCTATTTCTTCATCTTACCTGGTGTAATCAACCAACGTGGACCCAGACCGGTCTGCGCCGTGCACCTGGCGTCGTATCTTGACCTTCGATTTCTGGTCCAGTTTGTTCTTCCCGGTGCCGGATTCCTCTGAATGGAGTCGCTCCGTACTCGCGATCCTCTTTCCGATCTCGCGATTGAGCTTGATCTTTCGAAGAGGTTCGGGTTTAATGTCCATCAGAGAAGGAATGGCGGGCTTTTCCTTCTGCGCCGGCCTCTCGTTCTCCACCTTCGGTTTGGGTGACACGCTGGTCATCTCGCCGCCTTCCGGCTTCGGGGAGATGTTTGGTTTGAACTCAGACTCCTTTACAACTGGCTCTTTTCGTTTGCGTTTCTCCCCTTTCGTCTCGCTCGCCTTCGCCGTGGCTTTCTCATCAGTCTTGATGGGCTTTTCCAGCTTGGGTTTCCCATCTTTAGCCGGAGGTTTCTCGACTTTACTCAAGTCCTTGACTGGTTCCTTTTTGACTTTAACTTCGTCTTTGACTGCTTTTTGCTCTTGGTGTTGCCTGACCGGTCTAGACTGCATCAGTTTACGAGGAAGCATGAGTTTCTCCGAAGTGTGGGGTTTGCTTGCATCAGGCTTCTGAGAAGGCTCCTCTTTGATCCTTTTGATGGCCGGTTCAGTGGAAGCGACCCTTTCCCGCCCAGCGTCCGCCTCGCGTTCTTTTGGACGCTTGGTGCTCTTTGCCGGAGCTTCTTTCTTCTGTGGGACACTCTCAACCTTACGTTTAACCTTTTCAGGCTTGCTTTTGGTTTTCTCTTTTCTCTCCTTGTCTGAAGCACTCTTGTAGGGCACAGAGGCGCTATCCATGGGCTCATCCCTTACAGGCGTGGCATCATCACGACTGGAGTTCATAAGCAACGAGTCTCCCTTGCGTTCCTCTTTCTTGGATTCATCCATCGAATCAGAATGACTAAACACGTCTCCCTCCTCCCCTTTCCTTTTCTTCCTATGCTTCTTGTGTTTAAGGCCCTTAGAGTCCACAGCAGTGCTTGTGGTTGGTTCTCGCTCTTTGGTGGGTTTCAGGCTTTCCTTGTTTATTCCTCTTCCGACTGCCATATTATTGACGTGAAGATGGCCGTACTTCTCGGCACACCTTTCCTGATATGTTAACGGACGACTCCTCGGGGGGACACCATGTGGTGGGTAATCCTCTCGGCGCCCCCTACCGTATGGCGAACTGTCTCTGGGCCTGTGAGGTGCGAAACGCTCTGGAGAATAGAGATCTCGTCCACCGGGACCTCGCCCTCTGAGCTGACCGCCTTGGGACCCCTCGTAATTCTTGAAATACTTCTCATACCACTCCCTGTACTCTCTCTCCCACTCTCGATATCGTTCCCTTTCATAGGGGTCGCTTTGATCAATCATTCGGCCGTAGTAAGCTTTGGCGTCATACGGAGGAACCTCTCTGTACCTTCCCCCATATTTGCGCTCCTCTCCCTGAGGGGCTGTAGGCAGTTTCTTGCCAGGACTGTGAGTCCTGTAGATTGGTGACCTGGAGCGAGATCGATAGATGCCTCCGCTCGCTGCTCCTCCTCCTCCTCCGCCTCCTCCTCCTCCGCCTCCTCCATCACGCCCTCTATAGGAAGGAGAACGGGTTCGGGAACGATGGTACGGAGGTGTGCGGGATCGAGAACGGTAGCTGCGGCTGCGACCTTTGCCTCTTCGGGAATAAGGGGAGTAGGATCGAGAACGGGATCGCGAGCGGGAGCGGGAACGTGACCTGGAGCGAGACCGTGACAGTGAGCGGGAATAGGAACGTGGGGAGCGAGAACGGGATCTGGACTTTGAGTAAGAATAGGATGAGCCACTGTATGAAGAGCGATACGGAGACTTCGATCTGTAGAGAAAAAAAACAAAAAACAAAACCAGATCACAGTTTCATCAAGTGTCGGTTTAATACATCATCAGATGAAAAAATCCCATTGGTCAGAAAATACTTACCTGGAATAGGATCGTCTTCGCTCCTTCTGCATCTTCCTGTACTCCAACAACTCCTTGGCAAAGTCATTGGTAAACTCCTCAAGCTTGGACTTCTCCCTAACAGCAAACCAACAAGGGAACCACATTTTCAAAAACTAACAAAGGAATAAAACTAAAAGATTTTAAAGTCTAGCAGATGTATGAGGTCCAGGTTTCAAAATATTTATACGATCTTTATAAGATACATTTTTAAGGCAAAATGTAACAAATAGCCAGAAAGGTTCAAGTCGACGTACTCTTCCTTGATGCGACGCTGCTGCCTATAGAACTCCTCCTTGGATAGAAAGTGTGACGATGGTAACGGTGGCCCTGGAGGGTTTGGGAGTGGGGGCTGAGGACCTGGTGGTACCCAGGGATTGGGTACATTTGTTGGAGCTGGTGGATAACCAGGAGGAGGCATGTTGAAAGGAGGGGCAGGTTGCTGCCCCTGAGGGAATGGGATTGGGTACTGTGGTGGCACAACACTAGTTGGGAGTGGCAGAGTAGGCTGAGGAGGAGGAGGGAAAAGAGCAGGGGGGTAAAGGGTCGGAGCGA
The DNA here is from genome assembly GCA_039654305.1 of Porochilus rendahli. Classification (NCBI taxonomy): domain Eukaryota; kingdom Metazoa; phylum Chordata; class Actinopteri; order Siluriformes; family Plotosidae; genus Porochilus; species Porochilus rendahli. The sequence goes on along the minus strand of JBCNYG010000005.1, from coordinate 5,702,394 downwards.
CGGGGGGAGGTTGGACTGGAGGAACAGGTACCCTTGGGTGCCGGTCACTGGGGTGGGTCCGGGCTCGGATTGAGGACCTAAATTGACCCCAAAAAACAAACAAATAACGGCAACTTCAGGAGAATTAATCAATCAGTTAAAGTCACTCAAATAGACCAAAATTTAAAAATAGAAAAAAAAAATAAACTGGCAATCTGCTAAGAACTGCATCACAGATGTTTTATTACTGATGGATTAAGTCTGTAAGAGCTAAAGTAAACAGGAAATGGCATAACTGGACGATCCAAAGCAAAATCTTCAAAATACAAATATCTATAAACACAATCTATCAATGCTCTTATACTTGTTTAAGAAAGGGTTCCATGTCCAAGATTTTGCCAAAACTGCTTTTGTGGTTGCTCAGGGTTTTTTCTTATTATCCACATTCACTACCAGAACACTCTCCCTACTTACAGAACCCCAGGCGGATTCCCCCAATCATAGAACACTAAACCAATAACAAGCTTCAAAACAGACATGAGTCGGCGTGAACGCTAAGTAACCTAGCGTAAGAAGCTAGGAAGACCGTGCTGATTGGTGGAGAGCCGGATTCATTTAGTTTCTCAGTGCTAGAGTTTTAAATGTGGAACATTCAGAAACTGGTTCTGTAACTGTAATTACTATTTTCTCTAAAGTAGCATTTCCTGATTAGCGACATACAAAGCCATGTAACTCACTTTTCATTCTATAATCATGTATTATACCTCATTTTACAGCCGATTCAATTCTCTTTCCAAATAAATCAATATCTCAAATTTCCTAGTTAATCGGATTATGGTGGAGAGGGTCATATTTTTTGATAGAACATTTAACTGAGATACAGACAAAAAAGTGGGAACCACAAAAGCTATGGACAAATCTTTTAAAACGCAATCACATAAATAAAAAAAAAGGAAGAAGGAAAAACTGCTAGAAGATGAAAGAACACTCACGGATCCCATGCTGGCCTTGCTGTTGGCAGTCTTGGGGCGGTAGGCCTCAGCAGTCCTAAAAATTAGATTATTAAACGTGTCAGAATAAAAAAATAAAATAAATTTACACTAATACCACTAACAGTACTTTTTTATTATTTATCTTCAAACACAGTTACTAATATTTTCAACATGCTAACATATAAATTGTGTATTATAGTGAACGAAAGTATCAGTCCGACATGGAGAGCCGTGTATATGGGTGTACAAGCCTCACCTGATCTGGGAATTGGGAGAGGAAGTGTGTGTACATGTGGCTGGTTGATCACAGGAACGTGAAGCCCCTAAAGAAAACAAACAAAGAAATGTCCCTGCTGTACGTATAACGTGACCTTATTAAATTTTAAAAGATAAACTGGTAACCAACGAGCGAATGCAACACCTTTGGAATAACTGGAGTAGGAAGCAGGCTGTCAGATAACACCACGGGTGTCGGCTGGGGTTCCGGCTCTCTGGGGGTGCGAAAAAAACAAAAGCTCTGCGTTACAAAGCAATAAAACCAAAACTTTCAACTTTATTTAAACTGTTGTTACAACATGCAGAAATCTCTAGCTAGTCTGTAGCTTACTTGGGTACGACAACATCCTCCTTCTTAGGCTGCTGTGGTGGGGAAACGGGTGACGCAGGAGGGGTGCTACTTCTCCCGGCCACAGGTGACGCGTCAGCCTTAGGGGGTGTCGCCGAGGGCTGCTGAGTGACAGCGGTGGGTGGCGTTACAGCAGGGGGTGGGTTCTGAGGTGGCGTGTTAGCACGAAGCGGATCCTGCTGGCGGGAATTGAGAAGTTTGAACGGCTGAACGGGGCGCTGGACGCGCGGCTGTGCCTGAGCTTGTGGTGCAGGGGCAGAGCTCTGGGCAGCAGATTTGCGCGTCCTCTTGGCGTAGCCTGTTTCATTCCTGAAGTTATTCACAGCCTGGAAATAAAGGAGTGCACGAGATGATTCAATCCGAAACGCATCAACGCTCGCACGTGTTTCTAGGGGTATGTTTCTGTTCTTACTTGGCGGAGGAATTTGTTGGCGATTAAAGCATCAGGTGAAACTTCAGACTGGTTGCAGGTGGGACACACGTGTTCCTCTGACTCCAACAAGCTGGATCGGATACCTGTTAAAACAGCCGACATGGTAAGTTTATATTTACCGCTACCAAATACGCCGTCTTTGATGGATAAGGATTGCCATCTTCTACAGTCTTCTATGATGCTTACAGTTCCTACAGTGATGACATGAACTCCTTGTGTAGCTTAAAACCACTATGTTTGATCAAACGAGAAACTGTGACCGTTCTGACTCACATTCATCACAGTAACTGTTTCCGCAGCAGGGGATCACTACGGCGTCCGTCATCAGATCTTTACAGATCAGACACAGCAGCTCGTCTGGAACGGGATCATCATCATCTGAGGATGAAGACTGTTCCTTGGGGAGAAAGGGTGGCTTCTCTTTCTTCCCAATCGCATACGCTTCGCTGTAAAGATCAATTCAGACAATTACAGAATACAACAGGAACACCACCGACTCGTGTGTGCTGAGGTTTGGTCACGCTGCCTACATGTGTAGAGCAGAGTAGTACTTACGCGTCGATGGTGGGAATGGCGTACGTGCCAGTGTTGGTCAGCATGGCACCTTTAATATTTGGATCATTGACTTCCATCATGAAGCTGCGAGGAATCCCTGTGCTCTTTTTGATCCGCTGAGGCGCCTCAAAACTTTTATCCTGCTAACACAACAGTCGGGTCCAATTAAGCTTCAGGAAAACAAACTAATAGAACATTTTGTAGAATTTTGACAATTTAGATTTCTTTAGTGTCACGCAACAGCAATTGATTTTCTATTTTTAGCCACGTGAAAATACCATACAAACATTATTATTAATAAAAACCCAGTTACCCCATTGGTCGGGCAGTTTCGGATGTAGTGTCCACTTTTCCCACAGCGAAAGCAGGTATAATTTGGGGGAGGAGGACCAACCAGCTTCTTGGTGTAACTGAAAAAGAGAAACATCTCAATTGATTAAAACTGAATCCTTTGGAGTAATTCAGATGAACTAAAGCACTTCCCTCAAGTAAACACTGCAGCTTGGAAAGTTATTAAAGGAAAGCAGGGTGAAAGAAAGCAAGCAGGAATCACATGACAGTAGAATAGTAACATATACATACTGAATGGGGTCGTAGTCATGATTGGACTGGGACATCATTGCTTTGATTTTGTCTTCTTCTGAGGCATTCGCTTCTGCAAGATTCGCCGTCTGTAAAGTATAAATCTTTTTATTTTAATGACTGAATTATATTAACACTAGTTATTTAAAAAAAAAAAAATTATACTTATATAAGTATATTTAACAATTATTCGCAGAGACAAGTTGGATGTTGCTGAATACTATTCGATTCAGTGACATCCACTGTGCCCAACATGAGATTGTTTTCGTATATACTACACAGAAACATAAGCAAAAAAGCGGGGTATTTTGTGTACTACATTGAAACATAAAAAAAAAAACAAGTTATACAATTTTGTGGGTTTTTTTTTTTTTCATATTTTAACCATGACAGAGGCGGGTCAGGTGAGCTCTGGCTGCTCCGAGCAGAAGTAAACACTGAGTAGCTAACAGCGTTGTTTGATCCTACTCTTTAGTACATATTACATCATGTAGTAAGTAAACCACAATCCGCACTGTGCTTTTAAATTCCTTCAAAGTTTTCACTTATTACACAAACAAGAAAAAAAAATTGAACGCAATTATTTTTAAAATAATATATTTCAATGTTGATTTAGGACAACAATTACACAGCTTCCTTCAAATGGCTTCGACAAATTGTGTCGATCACTTTGATTATGACATTAACCACTCTGGATCATTTTATTACCCCAAACAGCAGAACATCAGATCATGCCATTCCTGCGTGGTACTAATCTACCATCTGCACTGAAAGGAGCGCTGTGTCAGAGCTGGAGTGGGGTGGGATGTAGAAACACTTCAAGTTATTGAGCTATACATACAAGTGTATCTCTGTTAGGCTTCTTTTCGTGTTGCCAGACACACAAAAAACAAGCCATTTATTTTGACACCCCATATACACGGGCTGTTTCACAATCAAAGACTTTTTGGGTTCACAGTAGCTCAAAAATAAAACTCAGTTTTTGTGGTTTCTTGTTACCAGTCAACACCTTATGAGACTAGAATATGTTGAACTATCAGAGCTACAGGTCTAATGGTGTCTAAAGTACACTGGGTGAAAGTATAACAGGTAAAGGGTCTCTTGAGTAAGTACATCTGCATGTAGTGTATCAGAATAAGGCATACAAAATTCAATTGCAGAATTAAGAATAAAAGCTCACTAAACACATTATCTGAGCAGGTTTCATGCACCATTATTGTGTATACTAATAACTGCACTAACAACAGCATCAGTAATAATCATTGTGGTTTTCCGGAGAAGACGCTTTTTTGACGGACATGCCCACAAGCTGATGTTGAACTCTGTACAGAAAGTATTTCACATCCAATCCCAATCATATTTTTCAGCAAGCTATACAGTTCTATGCTGCTTTAGAAAAAGCAACAAATATCTGAACTGTACTCCACTCGTAATGTCAGAAAAGTATCCTGACAAAACCGTTTAGATTATAAATAGAGATTACAAGCAGCAGAACATCTTGCTAGATTGTATGAAAATTCTCGTCCAAAAGTAAAAGTAAGTAATTAGGAGTGCAATTCCGAATTTTATCAGATAAAAGCTACTATTTTTATTACAGTGGAGAGAATTTAAATGTTTACTTTAATAAAACTTGAGCAATATTTTTCTCTGATAACACGATTGATCGGAATTGAGAAAAGATTTCACTAGTGTGACTGGGACTATTCTTCCTCTATACAACAATAAACAAGAGAAAGTTATAAAGTATGCAAGCGCTTACTTTATCCCTTGTATAATTTTAAAAAGACAACCCTGACCATGAAACAGCCCATAGATATCCAAATTATAGTGTTGTCAATCAACACTGCACTGACTTCCACAGTTTCTCTTCTAAAAAACAATGACAATAGGGTTCAGGTTTAAATCGCTCAGTTTTCTCTCCAAAGGTCGGTAGCGGTTCAAGCTTCAGTACCACCAAGCTCACACTGTTGAGCCCTTGAGAAATGCCCTTAACCCTCCACTGCTCAGCTGTATAAATGAACGTCAGACTGGATAAGGGCATCTACCAAATGGCAAAAATTTTTATATTACACACACACATACACACACACAGCTCAAAAAATAAAGGGAACACTAAAATAATATCCTAGATCTGAATGAATGAAATACTGTTATTAAATACTTTTTTCTTATTAAATACAAAATCACACAAAAATTATCAATGGAAATCAAAACTTATTAACCAATGGAGGTCTAGATTTGGAGTCACACTTAAAATTAAAGTGGAAAAACACACTACAGGCTGATCCAACTTTGATGTGAGATGAGTGTGTGGCCTCCACGTGCCTGTATGACCTCCCTACAATGCCTGGGCAGTCTGAAGTGCAACGTGGCGTTGGTGGATGAAGCAAGACATGATGTCCCAGATGTGCTCAGTTGGATTCGGGTCTGGGAATGGACGGGCCAGTCCACAGCATCAATGCCTTCGTCCTGCAGGAACTGCTCACACATGTCTTGCATTTGGAGGAAACCAGGGCCCAGCATATGGTCAGCATATGGTCTCACAAGGGGTCTGAGGAACTCATCTCGAAACCTAATGGCAGTCAGGCTACCTCTGGTGAGCACATGGAGGGCTGTGTGGCCCCCCAAAGAAATGCCACCCCACACCATTACTGACCCACTGCCAAACCCGTCATGCTGGAGGATGTTGCAGTCAGCAGAACGTTCTCCACGGCGTCTCCAGACTCTGTCACGTCTGTCACATGTGCTCAGTGTGAACCTGCCTTCATCTGTGAAGAGCACAGGACGCCAGTGGCGAATTTGCCAACCTTGGTGTTCTCTGGCAAATGCCAAACGTCCTGCACGGTGTTGGGCTGTAAGCACAACCCCCATCTGTGGATGTCGGGCCCTCATACCACCTTCATGGAGTCTGTTTCTGACCGTTTGAGCAGACACATGCACATTTGTGG
>JBCNYG010000005.1:5664505-5676517 GCA_039654305.1 Porochilus rendahli | reverse complement strand
TGTTAAGAGACGGCCAAAAAGATGGTCTTCTGTGAGGTATAAGCAGCACACACACACTTACACACACACACACACACACACACACACACACACACACACACACCCAAGGTAGGTAAGGAAAGCTAAGGGCCCAAGGTAAGGAAAATGCCTTAATGTTTCATATTGAAATACTTTCTGTGATTTATCTATACGGTGACATAATAAAAATGCAAAAATGATGCATACAGTCTCTGAATGGTGTGACTTGAGAATTTGCTTGATCTTGCTGAAATCTACATGAAAACTGATCCAGCATTCAATGGGAAAGGTGACTCAGTGGTGGGTAGTGTGGGTGGTTAAGGCCCTCAACTGCAAATTATTTGGTTCTTACCAAGATTTAAAAAAAACTTAGATTTAAAATTGTTGGGTAATTTATCTTGTTTTAAAAAACTACTACTGACCTCTAATCAGGGCTGTTTTTCTTTGCTTGTCCTTGGTGCAGCTTTTGACATCACTAGTCATATTTTCACATGTTTTGTTTTGTTTCCTGGTGCGTTAACTGTTTGGAGTTTTTGACCAAAAAAAAACAACAACAAAGAAACAAAAAACAAAACAAAAAACCCACTTGCTACTACTGAGAATGGCCCTGGTTTCTAGTTCTCTTAGCACCTCAAGACACACAGACAGGTAAAGGAAATGCTTTCAAGCATACATGAACACAGCTTGCAGAAACGTTTCAATTCTTATATTCAATCAGCAATAAGAGCAAACCATTGCCATCACTTTCAGCAAATTTAGTACCAGTTTTTGATCCAGTTTCATGAGATATCACTTCTTCCCCAGATTCTGCAAGTCCCTGTATTTCTCCTAGTTCTTAGCTATAGCTTTCTACTCTCCATGTATTATTCCAAATTCTTCTAGCTTCCCTTTTCCCACAATTTTTCTTAGTACTCCTGGCTACCCAGTTAACGTTGCCAATACACACTACCCATACCCAATACCAATACACACCAATCCATGTTCATTACTTGCCCTATTGATGATGCAGATGCAATTCTTTCTTCACTCACCACTTTCAGTGTCTACTCAGAATAGTTAAAGATATTTAGAAAATGTACTGTCATGTCCAGTGTTTTATGTGCACTGTGAAACGCTGTATTTATTTTAGTTTTATCAGCTATTATTTTAGCATTTTGTCAAAAGCAAACACATATTGCCATGTACTCATGAAGCAAACAGCGCACGAGCAGGACTGGAGCAGAGCTGTCCTCTCTTTGGTGTTTTTATTAATCCCGGAAAGTGTGCTTCCAGCGCTTGCACTCTTTCATTTGAGTATTAAGCGGCTTGTGTGCTCTCTCATTATCTGTTTCCACCAATTGACTTTGCCACTTCCTAGCACCCCTATCTCCCTCATGCAGAGTGTGAATGACATTATGAAAAGCTGCTCTGAGTGCTTCCCTCATACTGCAGGAGGAAGTGTTTGAAATGAAATTCATGTTCAGCTTTTTTGTATGGCTGCCGATAAAGGAACTGAATAAATAAATAAAAATGGGGTTCAAAAATCAAAAATAAATATATAAATAAAATAAACTCTGCAGCTGTTAGTCAAACAAACAGCGTAATAAAGTTATATTTATTCAGTGAAATCAACATCAAAGACCTCCTTTAGCTCTTTGAAATAAATTGTATTTTGTACCAGCAATAAAAAAATGATATATATTTTATTCTATATATGTTTTCCCTTTAGTAACTTTGCTATGGGATTTTGAACACTGCTGTTTCTGTTACAGCCTCTTAAAAACAAGCTCTCGGTCTGCCTGTTTATATGTCCGCATAATTATTGATTGCAGTCAGTAAAAGCACCCCATATGTTTTTGTCTATAATGTCATTCATTTATATTACTGCAGTGACACATTTTGGTCATATGATGGACTGATAGAATGATTCCACTTTTCAGAACACAGACTATTCCTGCAACCATTTCTCAACCAATTCTTTATTTTGACAGCTCATTTAAAATTTTTATCATCCACTTTTTTTGCCAAACACACAAGCAAACAAAAAATCTGACGGTGTGCATGGCCAAAAAAATCTTGTTGTGTACACGTGTGTTGTGTTCGGCTGTGCATGATTTTCACCTTAAATTTCAAGTGACTTAAAGGTGGGGTTGGTATTCTGGAAAATGAGCAAAATATGAAAGTAGCATCTTTTTAGGGCTCCGACGAACCCCTCTTCTTTCCTCAGAGATCCTTCCAAGGCCACACCCCCTCCGCATACACTGATTTTTTTCTGTTTGCACGTCTAGTCAGATCCCACAGGAGAGCTACTGTACCACAAACTGTTAAAACTGTCAATGCTGGCTCTAACAGAACCTCCTCAGAACACACAGTCCAGTGCAGCTTGCCGTATGTCAAATTAGAGTTTAATTCAGTTCATCTTATCACAGAGATTTCAGTGGAAGCATTTCATCACTCATCCGAGTGGCTTCGTAAGTCTCAGGTTCCCCAAACAGTAAACAGTACAGCTGCATAATGATCAAAGCCAGCACCAATTGTACTGACGCCGTTCCAATAGACAGAGTGATCAGGAAAGCACAGAAAAATCATATCAGGCCCTGGATCAAAATGGTTTTTCTGACTGGGCATTCATTAAAACTGTAAAAATGCCCAAAAAGTGCTCCAATGCATCCAAGAGAGAAAAAGGGCCACCATTGTCTTGTGAAAACCGTTGGGGATTCATTTACATTTACAGCATTTTTACAGACACCCTTATCCTGAGGATCTTACATTCACCATTTTTCTACAGCTGAGCAATTGAAGGTTAAGAGCCTCACTCAAGGGCCCAACAGTGGCAGCTTGGAAACACTGGGATTTGAACTCCTAACCTTCAGCTCACTAATCGAGAGCCTTAAGCACTGAGCTACCACTGCCCCCTGATCCTTATTTGGCAGGAGTGTCAGAACAGCTGAGATGCATATTTTCTAACTGCCACATCTTGGTAGCTTTGAGACCACAAAACATGCTTGGTCGACCCCAAGGTCTGGGTCTGGCAGAAAAACAGAGCAAAATAGTATATTGTGTAAAGTGCTGAGAGAATTGCGATAAATTATACGTTGGGGAAACCAAACAGCTGGTAAAGCTGGTAAAGCACAACCTAGAAAAGCAACCTCATCAATCCAGGACTCGGCAGTCTTTCTGTGCCTACAGGCCAGTGCAACTCTTTCAAGGATGAAGATGTGCACGTTCTGGATAGGCAGGAACTCTGGATTGAGCAGAGGTTCAGGGAGGCCATTTTTATGGAAAAAAATAGCCTCATTATTATGCAGTAGTGTTGGTTTTGATCATTAAGCAGCTGCACTGTTTTTAAGTTTGGGAAAACCTGCAGTCACCTGAAACTGACGAAGTCACTTGGATAAGTGGTGAAACATTTGTTCCAATGAAAACTTTGTCCCTAGATGAACTGAACCAAACTTTCTAGGAATTCCTTAACCGGATTAATGAGCATGCATCAAGACCTCTATAGAGTTTTATCCCCTTCGTTCCTCCCAGGTCAGAATAATGTACACAGAACAGGTTTGTCGCATCTGATATTTTTAATCCACAGTCCAGTCGTCAACACTAATGCTCTATTGATAATGAAGATGTGGACTTCACAGTTCATGCAGTGTAAATAGGGCCCATATTGATCGGACAGCTCTGTTTGGTGCTACGGTATGTCGTCTCTAGCATACTAAATTCTTGCCCTTTCTAGAGTGTCTTGATAAATTGCTTTTCACTCATTTTTCTGTACGTGAGACAAGTGTGATCAATGTCTTACCTCTGCTGCTCCATTCCAGGATTTAATGCATACAGGAATTTGGTTCTCATTTATTATTATTACTTTTGAGTAATCCGATCATTGATGTTTTTTTCCTGAAAAAGGTGTATTCTATTGGTTTGAGAAATTTGTGGAGGAATTTGGTTCTCATTTTCTCACTCATTTGCTGAACCGCTTAATTCTATTATTGTTGTGTGGAGGCTGAAGCGTATCCCAGCTGTCACTGGACGAAGGTGAGGTACACCCTGAACACCTCACCAGCCCATAGTAGGAGGGATAAGCATTTGTACTTGAGGCAGTATACAGCTCTGGAAAATGGTAGAGGAGGTGTGATGGGCAACATACTGTGACCTGTTAATATTCAATCCCAGAGTCCAAAGGTTGAAGAGCCCAAGGTTGGTGACCTTGGGGATCAAGTCTTAAAACTTGAACTGAAATCCAAGTGAGTCTGGTTACATGTGCACATAACAAAGCAGGATGCTAGTGTAGTGGTTATGTAACTATGGTGAATTGACCTCCAATAATTCCCACAAATCTCCTGTCCCAGACACTCTCAAAAATTTCTCTAATGTCAATAAAAGTCAGACATTGTTGGCAAATACACTGTAGCAGTTTATTTTCCAGATATCACAGAAGTTCACAGTGAGTAGTTCAAGATGTTTTGGTGAGCTGTTCAGGGTGTACCCCACCTTTGCTTTTGGCAGATTGGCACAGCCTCCGTGCGACCTTAGTAGTCGGAGTAAGCAGTTCAGAAAAGGAGTGAGATGTTGTACAGGTTTACTGGAGACAGTACGATGGTGATATGATAGGCCTAATATTTATTGAGCCAGCTCAGGTTACATTATACCTTATGCTTGTGGTCTTTTCCTTCCTCCAGACCTTTTTTAGCTACTCTCTGAATTTCTTTGCCAATTCAAATCTGGCACTTTGATTCTTGCTTCTCATAAATGGTTGCATCATGTGGTATGCTTATATATTTCTGCTCTTTAGGTATTTTTCAAAGGGTGGACTGTAGTACCTTCACCCCTGCCCTGTGGAAGTTCTTGGTGATATCAATGACTGCTTTGGGCTTTTTCCTTCACAGATCTGTCACTGCTGTCTGTCTGTTCTGTCACTGCTGTTGATTTCCTTGGCCGAGCTGTTTACCACATCTAAATATCAGAAAAATATATATTCACTGAATTATTTCTCAAGTATTCAGTAATAATATTCATCTTTTGATCTTAAGCCGTAATGTCTTCAATGCAAAAACAAAACATTTGGCCTCGCCCTTCCAATACTTATATATGCTTGCATGGGTTTCCTCCGGTACTCCGGTTTCCTCCCACAGTCCTAAAACATGCACATTAGGCTAAGTGGCTGTTTCGAATTGCCCTGGGTGTGGATCTGATTGGTAGTGGTTGTGTGTTGGCCCTGTGATGATCTGGCGAGCTGTTAAAGGTGTATCCCGCCTTTGCTACGGTATGTCGTCTCTAGCATACTAAATTCTTGCCCTTTCTAGAGTGTCTTGATAAATTGCTTTTCACTCATTTGTCTGTATGTGAGACAAATGTGATTAATGTCTTACCTCTGCTGCTCCATTCCAGGATTTAATGCATACAGTAATTTGGTTCTCATTTATTATTACTTTTGAGTAATCTGATCATTGATGTTTTTTTCCTGAAAAAGCTGTATTCTATTGGTTGAGAAATTTGTGGAGGAATTTGGTTCTCATCTTTGCTCAGTGTCAGCTGAGACAAGCTCCAGCCTCCTGATGACCCAAAGAGGATTAAGTGGTCCGGCTACAGTGAGTCTGACACCTGTGGTGTAGACCTTCCAGATGTACTTCTTTACACGTGCTTCAAAGCTCTGATGCAAAACTATTGTTGCATTTCATGGCAAGTGTCCCTTAAAAAGATTAAAAGAAACACAAATAATAAACGTGCAATTTTTAAAATGTACTTTATTATCGATTTTTTAAATATGTCTGGCTATAATAATTTATTTCAACTACAGTATTTCAAAGGTGTGCTTTCACTACAGCATGTTTATTCTGAAAACTGAAATTTTATTGATAGGGTCACATGCATGGCACAAACTCCTGATTGGTTGAGCCAGAGGAGTGGAGGCAGGGCTTACAGGAGAAATAACAGTCCTATTACAGGTTTAGTCATGATGAAGAGACATTTTAACCTGTTTTGTTCAGGTCAAAATAACAATTTAAAAGTGTAAAGCTAGTTTTTTTTCTTTTTTCACTAAGAAGTGCACACCACAGGAAGTTTAAACACACTCATTAAACACTCGTTAGATTTACACAGAACAGCACAACTTGGAACACAATTAAAATCATGTCATCAGTGTATAACAGTGCACAACAATAATCCAAACGGTCATGACAAGCTTTCGAACAATTTTTGATGAGCAGATTAATAAACAGAACTCCAGTACCTAAAGCATGTTGCGGGGATAAAAAATGAATAAAAATTAATGTGTGGTTTTGGACGGTGTACACAAACACGATCTCAGTGTAGCTAGAAGAGAGAAGGCTTTAGTATTCCTATACTTTTGCAACTAGCTAATCGGGTAATTCAAGGTTAGCATCTGCAATAACAATCATAGAGTACCCACAGATTTGCTAAACGAACAGCATATGGCCTTTTCATTTCATTCACCGTATTTATGAAACAATTCACCATTTGTCATATTTATTTACCATACCCTGCATTCACACTAGAAAGTCTCAAAGTGACAGGCGAACATTTAGTTTCTGTATACCTGCACAACACGGCGCTGTGCTTTCAGTGACCAATGATGATGACTTTCTCAATTCTATGCAAATTAAAAAACAACGAAGTGGGAAAACAACAACAACAACAACAACTACACCAACAAATGTTTAGCTTAAATGATAACATAACATTTCATGGCAGTTGGCAGACGCTCTTATCCAGTGTAACTTACGATGATCATTTTTATACAACTGAGCAATTGCGGGTTAAGGGCCTTGCTCAAGGGCCCAACAGTGGTGATACTGGGGATTGAACCCCCATCCTTCAGATCAGTAACAATGATTTATTCCTGTCATATATGAGCTCTTGTTAAATGTGTTTAGAGACATTAAAAAGGTCAAATCTGAAGGACTTTTACACCCAAGCCTACTGGCACTTGTACACAGATACCCGATTTCTATAGCGTGAAACAGCTACGAGTTCAATCACAGGTTACCTTCCTAATATTTTTACTGGTAGTAGACAGAGGCACACTTGAGGTTAATATCTTGCCTATTGGTCTTAGCAGGGTAGAGGTCTAATAGGGATTTCAACCCATGACCTCTCGTTCATGAGCCCAGCACCCTAACCACTACACCATAGAGGGATAGAAGTAGCAGGGATGTGGAGTGTATATCGCTAGTACAGTTTTGTTGCATCACTCGTCCGCACACAATGAAGCCCAATACATAACATTTGATCAACCAATCAAAAATCAACCGATTTTACACAGAATAGTTTCTAATTCAACATTTTACCCCGATATTCATTTAGATCCATAAGTATTTGTACAGTGTCGCAATTTTTGTAAACTTTCCTCTTTACACAACCACCATGGATTCGAAATGGGGCAGTCATGATGTAATTGTAGCGGCAACTTTCGGCATGAATTAAAGGCATTTAACAAAAGTTTTGCATTACAGGTTTAGGAATTACAACCAATTTTATACATCAGCCCCACCCCACCCATAATTAGACAGTTGACCAGTAAGCAGTTTCATGGCCAATAAAGCCATATTGTTTCATTATTTTATGGCAAATGAGATGCATATATGAAATCGATTCTAAGTGGAATCAGGTGGCTAAATCCTCAATTTAGTACACTATTAAAAAGGACTCAGCGAATAAAACACAGAAACGACCTGTAAAACCATGGAATACAACCAAACTGGAATACAAAAACACTCACAATGAGGTATGATTGTCAAAGTCTACTATCATGAAACGCCCTCATGAATGTAAATACAGAGGAATTACCTTGAGATGTAAACTCTCAGTACCAGTAAAGGCAGATTTAACTTCTTTAGAAACATGCAGCATGATTCTTTGAACAGATGAAACCAAGAATAACTTGTTCCAGAATGAAGGGAAGAGAAGAGAATGGAGACGGAACAGATGAGGTTGTGATCCAAAGCATACTATCATACATCATCTGTCAAACACGGTGTGCGACGACAAGTATTGCTGGGTCACTGGTGTTTATTGATGATGGGAGTGCTGACAGAAGAAGCAGGGTACATTCCGAAGTGTATATACTTTCTATTCAGATTCAGTCAGATGCTGCAAAACTGACTGAAAAATGGATAAGGAATTAAAACATACTGTAAATGCAACTCAAGAGCTTCTTAAGGCAAAGAACTGGAATGTTTTTCAATGGCAGAGTCAGTTATCTCAACTAAACATGCTTTTCACTTATTTATGGTGAAACTGAAGTCAGAAAAAATGATAAACATGCAGCAAATGAAGGCAGCTAGGGTAAAGGCCTGGGAAACCAGCTACAGGAAACTCAGCATTTGGTGGTTTCTTGGTGTCCATATTTCAGGAGACCACTGACTATGAAGGATTTGTGTCCAAGTATTAAAATTAGGGTCGTGGGGAGGCTGGCGCATATCTCTGCTGACTAGTCAATTATCCAACTGTGCATGTTTTCGTCTGGGGGAGGTAACTGGCAGTGGTGGGCCGTCAGAGCCAGCAAGGCTTTCTCTGCTGGCCCAAACACTATCAGTAGCACTGACCTACATTTCCAACTTAAATTCTAGTATTTGTTCCATAAATGTGTATTAATTTGTTCTCAACAGTCTATTCTCCTCATTTCGTAGCATGTCTCTTAGCTGCACTGCTTCCAGTACGTGAATGTGGCTGTTAGTTTTTTGTCCAATCAGATTTCAGCCTCTATGTGCTGCCCTGTCAATCTGCCCAGGGCCTTCAGAATCAGTAGTGCTGGCCGATTTCACTTAAACTACATTAGCGATGGAGCTGTTTCTAGAACCAGACAGATTTCAAATTCGCCTCACAGGGCCAGCTAGCTGGCCCACAATAACGTCAGCAATTTTCTGTACTCTGATTGGCTAGTCAGAGGAAATAAAGGAGGATGGATTTTGTCTATAAATAATCATAATCTCAGGTGAGTATGATGTAGTTTATTTAAATGTTTTATGTTTTTGTCGTGTTATTAGATAAATGCTGATTCTGAGCTGAAAATTTACTGGAAGTTACGTAATGCTCGGAGTTACTAGCGGAAATGTAACTCAGGTGTATCAGCGATGATTCAGAGATAAAGTGTTGACTGGGTTTCTTGTTTAGTAATAATGGTATTCACCCTCAATATGTGAAAGGCCTCTCTGTCTGTAATGGAATTGTAATGGTTTATATAATTGTGACGTGATAGTCGTGGTATTAAGAGATGGATTAAGTTTGTCCCGTCTGAAGCCCCAGGTACCAAATGCATGGCCCGCCACTGGTAACCAGAGTACCCAGAGGAAACCCACACAAGCACAGGGAGAACATGCAAACTTTACACAGAAATGCCAGAGCCCAGAAATTGAACCCATACCAACTAACTGTGAGGCAGATGTGCTATCCAATGTGCCACCGGTATGGCCCCATAAAACTTATGTTTAAATTTAAATTTATGTTAGTTATTGTAATCACATTTTAGCCTCTGATTTTTTTTCCTGGGGGATGACACTATGTGTAGAAATGGTTGCAATTCCTATATGTTTAATGTAATATTTCATATAGGCCTTAAATTAGTGGCCCAATGCCTGACAGTTAACACCTCTTGCCTGGTTCATTTAAAACCCACTGTGGTTGTATGTATAATATATATATATATATATATATATATATATATATATACATATATATGATGTATACTAGCAATGCTGTAAAGTTGGTGTATTTGGATCATAGCTTTAAATGGCCAGTGGTGTAATATAACACTAATTAGAAAACTTCAAAATGCTCATTATTCTAGTAAAGCATGACTTATAATTTTTGGCTATGTACGTTGGATCTATGACCTTTAGACAAACAAAACATGACAGATGCACATTTGAACTTGAAAAGACAGAAAATTGGCAATTGTACGTATGTATATATATATTAAATATTACTGTATACCTGCATGGCTTTGCAGATTATTTAGCTTTTTGTTTAAGAAAGACAAAAGTATAGAAGGCAGTAAATTTCATTACTATGTTAGCAGTATTTCATCCGGCCACTTTAATACACGAAGGATGTGAATGTGTCCTATTTAAATATGATTTAGCTTTTCCCTCAGGCATTTCTATATGTTGAATGTGAACATCTTCAAAGCCCTTGTAAGCTAAAATAATTTATTTTAAATAAAAAAGCCCTTGAAGGTGTGATGCTAATAGAACCACTAAACTACTGTATTTTAATTTAAATTCTATTTATGTATTTACATCACATTTATATAAGTGAATGTATAGAATACTGCATGACTCTAGAGTAGAGTTGAAAAAGTGCTAATTATTATAATACATTTACTCTGCTGTTCTTTTGTATAAAGTATTTGAATATTTTTTTCTTATTTGGAGTTTTATTTTTCGACTTCAGAACTTGTTTAGGTTATGAATACATTGAGAAGATAGCTAATATACTCTATTTCATTTCAACGCTACAAATGAAATTAACCTACGCTCAGCAGACGCTGGATAATCTGTTGTCCGATACAATATAATAATTAAATACACGTACAGTTGTTATTATAACTCCGAATAGCACTAGAAGTGATGGAGGAACATAACACCAGGGAATAAAATGGACTGTACATGACATTTAATAACAGCCTTCTTTTCTTAAAACCCTGTTTGTATTAGATAAAATAGAGTGCGCAAGAGCGAGAGAATATTTAATCAGGATACAAAATCAGGAATTTTAAGGTACCACTTGAACTTGGAAATGGGCTGGAGAGAGAGAGTCAGAGAGAGAGAGAGAGAGAGAGAGAGAGAGAGAGTCAGCGAGAGACAGAGAGAGACAGGGAGAAAGAGAGTAAGACAGAGAGAGAGAGAAAGAGAGATAGAGACAGAGAGGGGGAGAGAGAGAGTAAGTGAGACAGAGGGAGAGAGAAAGAGAGAGAGAGAGAGAGAGAGAGAGAGAGAGAGAGAGGTTTATATGTGGTCTCTGTGGAACCCAGCTTGTCTTCATCATTTTGTGTTTGATTGAATAAAGGTGGGATTTACCCTTGAAACCCTGGAGAAAAATGTGCACTTGTTCCAAAGATGAACTGATGAACTGGAAAGAAATAAAAGGGAATGACTAAAAAAATTACAATCTAGCTTTAACTGTAATGTCATCTAATTACAGAATTATTATCATTTGTGTTTTGTTCAAATCAAAGAATTTCCTGTTAGGCTTTTCTGTGAACAAAATTCTAACAATGGTAAAACTGTCACTTCCTGTGTGCTTGTATTCCCTCCTTAATCAAGTTGACATAATTAAAAGATCTAACAATCACTAGCTAGGAATAAATATTACTAGAGGAAGAAGGTTTGTTCTAGGAGAGGAGAAGGCTCGTAAAGTTATTTTGATGTCACTTCCGGTGTGCTTTGTTCCTGCTGATTGTTTTCTATATTTCTGTCGAATTGGACCTACTTTTTGAGTTCTTTTTTTCCCCTGCCATTCTATCGATGTCACACTGGTGTTGTTCTTCGATTGGCTGCATCCTTAGCATTAGAGTTGTGCAGGAAGTCTCTATCAGAGTCAAGCAGCTTCCCTGCGGCAGTTTTGTCAGAGTCGCGTGAGAGCGTAAACATGGGGACATCGCGGGATGGGGTTTCACTCGAGCGCCGCCCGAAACGGTAACGGTATGTAGGGATGCGGCCGAAGCCGAGACTGGACTTTTTGATGAGCGTCTTGGCACGCTGCTGCTTGCGATGTTTTTCGATAAACATGTGCACAGCGAGCACCCCCACTGTCTCAGCCATGATGAAGGAAAGAGCACCGAAATAAAAGGACCAACCGTATGAATAACTCTTCTTGGAGTCACTCTGACCCGGGTCACCTGAGTTAGCTGAGATGTAGACAATTATTCCAATAATGTTACTAAGACCTGCAGAGAGCGAGAGAGAGAGAGAGAGAGAGAGAGAGAGAGAGAGACACACACACAGAGAATGTTCTGTACCCTGCATATGTATATATGAATCAAATTAATATAAACCATGG
>JBCNYG010000005.1:5610457-5625137 GCA_039654305.1 Porochilus rendahli | reverse complement strand
TTGGTAATATTCTGCAAAGAAGAGACACGATTGTTCCATTACAACACTCTCTCTCTCTCTCTCTCTCTCTCTCTCTCTCTCTCTCTCTCACACACACACACACAACTATAACTTCAGGAGACATTACACAGACTTCCATTCATTTCCTGGAGGCTTACCCTAACCCTAACTCTAACCCTAACCCTAACCCTAACCCTAACCCTAAAACATGTATTTACCTTAAAATGTAATCATTAATGTTATAGGGATTTGTATTTTGTCCCCATTAGAAAGACACTGACTTCTGTAAACAGATTTCAGTACCCAGCATGATGAATATCTTGATCCTCTTACACACAAAAACACGTCTTACTATCCTTGTAGGGAACATACCTTTTAATACAGCTAATTAATGATATGCCAGCAGTTAAATCTACTGCTGTCCTTATCCTCAGTATCCAAAGGAAACCTTTTAGCTGTTTCTTTTCTTATTGGATATCAATGCTGCCTGCTCTGGGGAGCCACACCAACAAGCCCACACACTCCACAGTCCTCTTGTGCGCACACTTATACAAACAGTGGACACAAACTATAGGATGCATACACAGGCGAGTGTGTTTAGCGTGCCATTTGTGTACTCAAACTTGGATGTATCTAGTACTCTAATGCTCAATAAAATTAATACACATAGCCCTATTTGGATGGGATTAAATTTTACATAGGAACCTATTGTAATTTTTGGACTACTGCTTTCGTCATATTTAGCGGTGTAGAGTGCGCATCCGCTCCCTTCATACCTGCTTACACAACTATAAAACTATATAACATTATCTCCATTCTCTCTACATTGTTGGCAGATTAGGAGCCCATCAGGAGCCCATATATTTAGAGTCAAAAAACAGTCAAATGCCATAAGGCTGATTAAAGGTGTTATTATATCACCTACATGTACACAGCTACTTTGATTTCATTTTTACCGCACCACTTTATCCTTTATTAGGGTAGCGGCCCATCCCAGCCGACTCCCAGCAAAGGCGACTATCACAGGGCCAACACAGACCACATTCAGACTTTGGGGTAATCGAGAATATCAAATTAGCCCAATGGGCTTGTCTTTAGACTGTATGAGGAAACTGGAGTACCCAGAGGAAACACACGTAACCATGGGGAGAACTCCATGCAAAAACACAGCGCTCAAACCCAGGTGCTTCTTGCTGTAAGGTGTAAGTGCTTACCACACCAGCATCATGCCACCTTACAGCCACATTATATTCGCATATACCACAATACTGGGCAATCCTTAGTCTGTGAATAAATGAATGGGCAGTCACACCTTTGTCATGTAACGTTAGATGTCTGCAAATAAATAAAACAGGATTATATAATAATGCCTGACACAGTCCCGGTTCATATAATAAAATTACCTAGCAGAAGCCAGTCCCCTCCGCAATAATTAAATTGCCATCTAGATGTAAGTGTTTTATTACAAAGAAGACAAAAAGGTAATTATAGACGCCACCCAGTGAAACTAATCCTGTCTGGATTGTGTGTGTCTGTGTGTGTGGTGTACTATAAAACCATATGAGCACAGATGTCCCCATAAGGATAGTACAAATATGAAAAACTGTTGTTTTTCTTTAAAAAAAAGGTTATTTTTAGTATTGATGTTTGGGTTAGGTGCAGGCATAGCATTAACTTCTATATTTATCATTATTTAAATGGAAAGTCCTCATAAGGATAGATATGTGAGACTGTGTTTGTGTGTCATATTTTCATGTCTTATTAAGAAGCGGTATATGTAAATATATAAATATATAAATCCAGTATTAGAAGAGTTGGTGAGTTTCAATTACCCTAAAGCTTTTGCTGTCTATTGCAACATCAGACCTTTTGATACGATAGACAGGAACCTAGAAGAAATGGAGATTCAAGTTGCACTTGAGTCGTACATTGACTCATTATTCATGAGTCAGACTCAAGCCCAAATCACTGGAAAAAAACAGTCATTAAATAAAAATAATGAAAATAGATAGATAGATAGATAGATAGATAGATAGATAGATAGATAGATAGATAGATAGATAGATAGCATGTGTGCATGGTGGCATAGTGGTCAGAACGTCTGCCTACCAGCAATCAGAACATGGGCTCGAGTCCATGGTTTGGCGAAGGCGTGTCTATGTGAAGTTTGCAGGTTCTCCCGGTACTTGGGTTCCTCCAGGTACACTGGTTTCTTCCCACAGTTTGGCTAATTGGCTGCTCTAAATTGTCCCTAGGTGTGAGGGTAATTGTTAGTGTGTTTTAGCCCTGCAATGGTCTGGCAAACTGTGGTGTACTCTACCTACGCCCAGTGTCTGCTGAGATACACTCCAGCCTCCCTGCAACCATAATAGAATTAAACAGTTCAGTAAATTGATGAATAATAACTGGTGTAAATGAAAAATCTGTTCTTTTCTAGTGTGCACATTCAGCGTTGACTGTCAGTTCAGTGACTGCTACACGCAGTCAGTTATTAGAGTGTTACATATCTAAAGTGTTTATTATTATAAGACAGTGGGGAAAGTATGTAGATGTGTCATGATAGAATTCATATGTAATTATCATTATATTTTTGAACCTCAATAAACTGTTAGGCTATTGTTTAGTAATGACATTAATAATATTTATATTACTGATCATTCCTTCCAACCATCCATCCATCCATCCATCCATCCATCAATCCACCCATCCACCTATTATGTACACAACTATTATCTATTAGGCTTGCGGGGAAGCTGAAGCTAATCCCAGCTGACTTCTAAGTGAGAGGCAGGGTACACCCAGAAAAGGTTGGCAATCTATCACAGACACAAACACTCACATTCGCGCACATGGGCAATTTTGAGTTTCCATTTGACCTCATCTTCAGACATGTGGGAGGACACTGCTCAGTTATCTGCAATGTTTAAACTCCCAAGCGTCTTGTAGTGAGAGACAGTTTTACCTGCTACACCAAAAAAACCCTACCAAATTTTAATCCAAAGACTTGAAGTTGACTTGAATGACTGGAGACTTGACTTCGACTTCCAGCTTACAGATTTAAGCCTTGAGTTAGACTTGCAACTTAAGAGATTTGAGACATGACAATTCATAGGAATTGGGTCAGATACATGCTAGGCAGACGTGCATTGCGTCAGAAGTGTGACTTGACCTGAAAGCTCGAGCTTGGAGACTTGATTCAGATGCCAACTCACAATTTCAGGCATGACTTGGACTTGCAGTCCAGAGACCTTCGATTTGACTCAGGTGTCATCTCAGAGACGAGCGATGACTTGGAGTTGTAGCTGGAATCATGAGGGAAACATCTCTGAATGGAATGTCCTCTGCATTATTAAATTACACCCATACAAACAGCCATCAGTTCTTCCAATCAGCAAAAGTTTCTCCGGTGTAAACTGAAAAAGAGCATTTCTGAAATAAGGTTCCTGACGACTTGTGGGGACTGAAAGATCAATCACTCATCAATTTTCCTTTGGTGGTCGTCTTCACTCAATTATTCCTCAATTCATGTGCTTGTTAGGAAGTTTGGAATGCTCTATTACCTTGGCAGCTTTCTGACTACATGGACAACAAAAACAGCCAAGCCTCCAGGAGTTTTGAGGATTTCAGTAAATGAAGCAACATACGTAAGCAGTGTTTCTGTTTCTGTCATGGTGTTGCATGGGATGTGTATGGCTCCCACATCACTGCTCAGAGGGGTTTTGTTTTTCCTCTTGAGTAGACTACGCACTGTTTTGGCTGCTGCATCTCACCTGAGAGTTGTCTTTCCTTTCTTTTATCTTATTTTGTCTGTGTTTGCATGTAGAAGTGTCATTTTATTTTAAAGTGTTGGGTTTTTTTCCCCCATTGTCTGCTGGTTGTGGTGGAGTTCCAGATCCAATCTTGAATGCCAGGTTTCTCTAGCCCTTGATGAGTCCTGTATAATGTGCGTCTGCTTGGTCAACATGGACCACAGTGTGCCTATTGTTCCTAATGCTGGAGAACAGTTCTTTTCATGTATCTGTGGATCCATGGCACAGAATTTCAGTGGTGCTGCCCAGTGACTCTATGATCATTAAAAATAATTATTAATATTTTTCTCTTCCACATTAGGCGGCACAGTGATGTTGTGATTATCATGTCCGCCCCACAGTAAGAAGGTCCTGGGTTTAATTCCTGGACTTGAGCGTGTCTGTATAGAGTTTGCATGTTCTCCCCGTGCCTGCGTGGGGTTTCTCCGGGTAATCCAGTTTCCTCCCACAGTCCAAAAAGTGCATAGTGGGCTAGTAGTGCCTGTTCCAAATCACCCCTAGGTGTGAGTGTGAATGGTTGTGTGTGTTGGCCCTGCAATGGCGTGACGAGCTGTTCAGGGTGTACCCTGCCTTCGTCCGTAGTCAGCTGAGATAGACGCCTTATCCCTAATTAGGATTAAGTGGCTTACAAAATGAATGACAGAATGTTTCACATGGCCCAGATTCCTATACTGATGGGCAACACTGGAAAACCTGGAAGACTAACTAAAAAAAACTAAAAATAATGATAGCAGAAATCACTGGAAACAGCAGATTCCTAAGTGCCCCTGCCCCACATATAAAAGCGGTGCTTGCTCCAACATGTTGCCATCACCACCATTTCGGCAGAAATCTCAGAGGGTTTCCCCGGAGTGAGAGTGACCAGTGACATGCCATTACGGAGCTTTGTTAGATGTTCTGCACTTACCATTCTCAAATCCCTTTCATCTTATCCCTGAGGAAGGAAGTAAGAGATAATGGTGCGAATTCCAGAAGCAGTGACTGAGCTTTTCTGTCTGTTGTTTTGTTTGTTGGTCGAGTCCATTCCTAGAGTTGTGGTGCTGCTCCAATTTGTGTCTGTTAGATGCTGTTGTTATTAAATAAGAGGTTCACTTTAAGCTTGCGAGGATTGCTGCTGCCATTCTCTGTTGTCCATCCCACCTAATAGCCGGCCTGCACGATGCTTCATGCTCCACAGCATGGCATACACAGCATGGAACTCCTACCGATTGGTATTGTGGACATGCAGATTATGGGTGCCTTTTCCTGAGAAATGTTTTAAGGTGACATTGAGTGTGAGGAAGGCAATATAGAAGTGACCAGAATATTTGTTTCTCAATTCCTTGATAAGCCTTGGTGAGCATGAGGATGAATGACTCCCCCTCTCTCCGTCATTCTTTCGTTCTGTTTCTCTCAGTCTCTTTTAGGCGGGAGAGGTCTGTTTCCAAGGTGACGTGTGTGAGTCTGTGTGTGTGCGTGTATACAGTGAGTGATGTGAGTGTATGTGACAGGCTGTGCTCTCCCTGAGGGCGGATTCTTCTTATCCTCACTCGTTCTTTGTGCTTTTGCTCCCTCATTCCCCTGCACCCCCCACTCGGTTCCCCTCAACTCACTCCTCTGAGACCTACTGCATTAATCACACAATACTCCATCTCTCTCTCTCTCTCTCTCTCTCTCTCACCTACACACACACACACACACAGAGTGAGCGAGAGAGAGATACAAAGAGAAACCAAATCATAAATTGTGTTATTAGGTATCATTAGTAGTATTACATGTCAAAATTTATTCTCAGTCTCACTATTCATGTTTGTAAAATAATGCGCATATCAGGAATGTGGGTGTAATCACAAAAGTGGACTTAACATAATGCTAACCATACAAGCTGCTACCCCTGAGGTATACTGTATGCACATTAGCAAAACACACAGTTGAAGGCTGTGCATGGTAGTTTTGTACACAGGTGACCGTGGAAACAAAAACCTCCTGAAAAGGCATAGGAAACAAACAAACAAACAAAACAAACAACAAAGCTAAAAGAGTGCCTACTGTATTTCTTTAGCAAACTTTCAGACTCTTTCAGTTAATGCACCGCCTGCGTGATGTGACCATGGCCAATAAAGTCATTCCATTATTCCATTCAGGTGGCGCAGTGGTTAGCCTCGCAGCGAGAAGGCATGGGTTCGATTCCCAGTCTTGGCCGTTTCTGTGTGGAGTTTACATGTACTCCTTGTGCTTGCGTGAGGGTTCCTCGGGGTACCCCGGTTTCCTCCCACAGTCCAAAAACATGCACTAGGCTAATTGGCTGTTCCAAATTGTCGCAAGGTGTGTGTGTGAGTGTGAATAGTGGTGCGTGTGTTGCCCTGCGATGGCCTGGCAAGCTGTTTAGGATGTACCCCGTCCTTGCCAAGAGTCAGCCAAGATGGGCACCATCCTCACCGCCACTGTAATTAGGATTCGCCAGCTTAGAAAATGAATGACCGGATGTGGTATTCCGTTCGATCGAGTTTGTACACGAGAATATAGCCAACGAGCAACAATTTCTTCTGTAAAAATAATTCAATAATACTTTCATAATAAATTCATTGGCTAAACTGTTTAATCCTACTATGGGCTGGGCAGGCTGGAGCCTATCTCAAACAAGTCTGGGTGAAGGAGGGGTACATCCTGAGCAGCTCATCAGTCCATCACAGAGCCAACGTAATAATAGTACACAACTATTACTCTGAAGCTGTTTGAAGAATTCTGTCATATACGCCACATACAGGAGGAAAAACAAAGGAGGTGATTGAAAAAACACAAGTGCATCAGTTATAAACATGTTTAGCGTGCACACAAATACTTGGTTGCCTTTGTAGTCTTCCACAGTCGCCACTTCCTCATTTACAGTACACTGTTACAGCCACCATCTTTACCTGACCTCGAAAACTGGATTTATGAGGCCCAATTTTTTATAATCTTTCACTATAGTTGGGTAGATGTGCACGGTAGTGTCTGATGGACCAGCCAAGAGATGTGTTTTGACAATGTGAGAATGAATAAACCTTCACTCGCAGATTGAACTGACATCTCGGTTCTTGACTCATGCCAAAACTCAACCGCCAATGTTTTTGTAATATATGCTAGTGCTAGAACATTACTCTTGGTTAAAGCCAGGAATGATTTATAATTTATACAGTATAATACATCTTAATATCAAGGTTTGGTTGCATTTTTCATGAAATTTGCAGGTGTTTCTTGTTAAAGCTTTACTTTACTTTAAGGAAAATAGTGGTGGGTGGAACTGGGGGTAGGGATGTTAGTCCAGCGTTATGCTTTTGGAATCAAGTTTTGCACGACTTGCGCTGACCAGAACATTCATTCATTTATTCATTGGTAGAACCATTTAATTCTTATCGCTGGGAGACTGGTGCTTATCTACCAGCAAGTTGTCCTAACGTGCATGTCTCTGGACTGTCGTTGGAAACCAGAATTCGCAGAGGAAACCTGCGCAGGGACGAGGAGAACATGTAAGCTCCACACAGAAGAGTCCTCGTCGAGCCCGAGATTTGAAAGCAGGACCTTTTTGTTGTGAGGCGGACGTGCTAAACTCTTTTTTCCACTGTGCCACCCGAATCCATCAGCATGATGACTTCTATCACAAGCTACCCTGCGACTTATTCACCGCAGTACTGGAGCTCAGAAAAGTGCTTTAGCGCGCTTCACATTTACATTAATTAGCGATTATAAATCTCCTGATACTATAACGTTAATACTATAATAAAAGTGCTATTTTCTCTGGCTGTTCCAGGCTATGACCTACCTCCCATCTCACTGCTCGGTCATTCTGGTAAACTGTACGGCGGAATTACGGGAGACACACAGCAACCTGAATGGCACAAATTTGAATTAAAATCACCAAAAAGGACACATTCTTGATTGCAGATGAAGCCGGAAATTAAATTCACTCACTCATTTACCAAACTGCTTAATCCTACCATGGTCGCAGGGAGGCTGGAGCCTGTTTCAGCCGACAGCTGGGTACACCCTGGACAGATCTCCAATCATTTGCAAGGCAACACACACAAACATTCACACTCGCATCTAGGGGAAATATGCAACAGCCAATCAGCGTAATGTGCATGTGTCTGGACTGTGGAAGGAAACCAGAGTACCCACTCAGCCCAGGACTGGAACTCTGTGGGGCAAACATTCTGACCCCTACGCTGCTGTGCAGCCACTTGAGAAACAGACACTCACTCTCTCATTTGCTGAACCCCTTAATTCTACAAGGGTCAATGGGGAACAGCTCGCCAGACCATCACAGGCCAACACACACAACCATTCACATTCACACTCACACCTACAGACAATTTGTAACAGCCAGTTAGCCTATTGTGCATGACATTAGACTTTGGGAGGAAAACAAAGTACCCGGAGGAAGCCCACGCAAGCACTGCACACAGAAACACCGATTTTGTTGGGAGGCAGACGTGCGTAAGCACTATGCCACCATTCTGTCTGTAATAAAACTTGGTCAATCTTTTGCGTATTTTCATACAGTCGGAAAGTTTTCTGGTGATACGTGACTTCTTTTTTGAGTTATCGTGCTGAAAGCTCCAGATTGGAATTGGGCAGAGAAGAAAGAACGTCAGTAAAATCAAGGAGTCCACCCATCCTCGCGTATGATCCAACAAAATCCAAAAAAATGGATCTTCACTAGTTCTTGCTCCAAGATATTTCCAAACAGCATTTGTACGCTATAAGCCCATACGTCAATAGACATAAACTAATAGAATAAAATGTCGGCCCCGCCCACTCTGTGTGAAATGTGTTTTGTATCAGTCAGAATAATACGTTATCGGCATAAAATCCACAACCAGATTCAAGTGTACGGGTAGGGTAGGAGTGAAAACACCGGTGTTAAGGAAACGGAACCACATTCATAGTGTATTTATAATGTGGGAGTCATCTTCAGTCACTGCTTCATCCTGGACAGGGATGTACTGGATCCACAGCCTGGGCGTAAAGCAGGATTACTCGCTGGACGTGACAGCAGCAGCACACACACACACACACACACACACACACACACACACACACACACACACACATATACATATGCACATGCATACAGTCTACTGAGCAATGTTAGATCTCATACATGATTTTGAGAGGTGAGAGAAAACTGAAGGATGTGGAGGAAACCCGCAGGGAACCTCCACACATTAACCCAAGCTCAGGATCAGACTGGGGGACCCTGGAGCTGTGAGGCAGCAACACTACTCGCTGCGCCACCACGCCGCCCACGTCCCTGTAATGAAAATATGAAACAATGTTGTCTGCACACACACACACACACACACACACACACACACACACACACACACGCTCTCTCTCTCTCTCTCTGGAGTGTTATATGGATCTTTTCTGGGGTGAAGAAAGATAGATAAAATAAAAGGTATTGCTATAAAATGGAAAGAGATGGCCTGGGGCGAAGGGTGAAAGCACTGCTGGGGTGTAAACAGAACGCTTTACCTTCCAGGCAGCAGGTTCGCCACAATCCGGAGTGGGTCATCACCTCCTCGTTTTTCCTGCTCGTTTCGTTTTCATGGTTGGCTTTGGTTTTACACACTCCTCTGGAGTAAAGCCAGTAGTCTGTACCTACTGCGATGGTCATGAGGCTGAAGGCGGCAAACGCGCCCACTGTCGTGATGAGCATCTGCACGCCTCGGTCACACAGCAGCATCGCTCGGCATGCAAAACTCAAACATACACAAACGTCACGTCGAAATGTGCTGCCGGTCGGGGGTTCGATCAGTTCACCATGGTGCTGCTCGTTCCACACACTGATGTGATATGATGTGGGGTTATGATATGATGTGATGCAGCTTCTCGGACATTAGTGATGATGAACTTCTTCACTGGGCTGGTAGAGATCAATTTTGACCCGCCTGACCCTGGATAAGATCCGTTTCACATCATTTAGGGTATTTTCTGCTATTTTTTGCGACTGAACTTTCCCCCCCACTCCCCCCTCAGGAACTGGTCAAAAAAGCTTCGAAATTATTCAAAGCTGCAGATCAAAGCATGAAAAACACGTTTCTTTTCTTTTCTCCCACAGAAAAGCAGTTCTTTCAGAGCCAGGTGTCGTTAATCTGACATTAAACACCGAAGTGGTTTTATTTTCTAGTGAAAACCGTGGATAGATGATATCAGACCTGCTGTGGTGGTGTTTCCTGTCCGGAATCTCGACTGAAACCGACTAATAATTCAGTAGAAATCAGGAATAATTAGGAATTTTACATATAATAATTATTACGTCCTTCACTTTGTTAATCCAGAAAGAAACGCTCTCCCCCGCGACGGACGCCGTTTTCCTTTCGAGTCTCAGGCACACAGATGATATCCGTGTCATTCTCCTGTGCTCCCATGGTTCCCTCAGTGAAAGGGAGAAAACCGATCAGAAACGCTTTACTGACATGAACCGCAGAGCTGGGTTACAAATGATGATGTTTCTGCTGCTGCTCCTCAAATGTGACTCTCCAGAAGGATGAGCGGCTTTAGGAGCGCTCTGATGTGGAAGGCCAAAAGGGACAAACACGGTTTCAACTAGTTCAGGACCAGCTCGCGCTTTCTCTCTCTCTCTCTCTCTCTCTCTTCCTCTCTCTCTCCCCTCTCTTTCTCTCTCTCTCATTCACTCAATCTCTCTCTCCCCTCTCTCATTCTCTCTCTCTCTCACACGTGCTCTCTCTCTCATTCACTCAATCCCTCTCTCCCCTCTCTCATTCTCTCTCTCGCACACGCGCTCGCTCTCTCTCATTCACTTAATCTCTCCCCCCTCTCATTCTCTCTCTCTCTCTCTCTCTATCTCCACCCTCTCTCATTCACTAAATCTCTCTATATCTCTCTCATTCACGAAATCTCTCTCTTATTCACTCAATCACACTTTCTCTCTCACTCTCTCTCATTTACTCACTCAGTCTCATTCCCACTCTAGTTCACTCTCTCTCTCACTCTCTCTCTGATTCCCTCACTCATTTCCGCTCTCATTTACTCACACTCTCTCACACGCTCTCTCTTTCACTCTCACTCTCATTCACTCTCTCATACACTTACTGTCTCACGCTCAATCACTCTCTCATTCGCCCTTCTCTCACTCACACTAGGGTCGATTGGGGGCGTTACAGATCATTGCAGGGCCAACACACCACCAACCATTCACACTCATACTCAGCCCTTGGGTCAATTTAGAACAGCCGGTTAGCCTAATGTGCATGTCTTTGGACTGCGGGAGGAAACCAGAGTACCCAGAGGAACCTCATGTAGACATGAGCCTGGGAGTCGAACCCAGGACCTTGCTGTAAAGCAGACATACTAACCACTATGCCACCGTGCTTCCCACTTTGAGCATAAATTAGCCTGATAATATTAACCCACCATTAATATTGAATATGGAACCACTGTCCAAGCTGTACTGTTATGTAAAGGATAATGTACAGCAATCCAGTCATTATTGTTAAAGAAACCCCTGACAGAGCATATTGGATTATTCTAAAGAGGTTTATATCATAATAACTAGCTTTCTGTATATCATCCTGCTTGTTACACAGCTACTTACTAATGCAGTAAATATTGCCAATGCGCAAAATTGCTTTCGGTTATGATGTGCTTCACAGCAACGGATCTCTTATACTTAACAACAGTAAGTTACAAGAAGTTATATACCACTCAATGCCAAGATCAAACAATCACAATTGAGAATTAAAATGAGCCATGACAACAAACATAAACAACATGAATGCACATTTTGTGACTTCAATTTAGCTTGTTTTTCTAGGGTGTGGAGTTTGCGTGTTCTCCCTGTGACCCCTAATAGGATTAAGCAGTTCAGAAATGAAAGAGTGAGTGAGTTATGTTCAATGTTAAATACTGATAAGGTACTTTAGTCTGTATTTGTTCATGTTTTTTCAGAACGTTTACAGTTACAGATAAAATGATTATAGTTATGGAGAACCTCCAGAAAGGTTGGGGGCAGTGTAGCCAGTAATTCAAGCGGGCAATGAAATTAATCAACACCTTCTGGCCAATCAGATTTGAGAATTCAACAGCGCTGTGGTCTATGGTATATAATGTGGTGTATTTGTGTGGTATTCATTAGACTGTGATTAGGTCGAGATATTTTAAGGTCATTAGGCTGTGGGATTGTGGGATTGGTTGGCAGTGGACATCAGTGATGGTTTATTACAGAGTGTAGTCTAATAATTATTATTCTCTAATATTTGGTGCATGGTCACTGATGATTGGTAATTGGTCAATAACCTGTGATTGAGTGATTGGACATTTTATAAGTTATGATCTACTTAGAGACAACATACAAAAAAGTGTTACCACTGGTGTATGTTATGGCCTATATGGCATCCCATATGGACTCTCCCACAGAGTGCTACTTAAGCCTTCATATGCAAGATATTGTGAACTCATGCATGAAGAATCAGACACTGGAGAAGAGAAACATATTTTAGGCAGCAGCCTTAAGATTCCATTAAAAAAAGTTTTAAATTAGGCTGGCACGGTGGGGCAGTGGTTAGCACATTTGCCTCACAGCAAGAAGGTCCTGGGTTCGAGTCCCAGGCCTGGGGCATTTCTGTGTGGAGTTTGCATGTTGTCCCCTTGTTTATGTGGGTTTCATCTGGGTACTCTGGTTTCCTCCCACAGTCCATAAATATGAACATTACAGTACTAACTGACTGTTCCAAATTGTCCTTAGGTGTGATGGTGAGTTTGAATGGTTGTATGTGCATTGGTCCTGCAATGGTCGTTTGAGCTATTAAGGGTGTACCCCACCTTCACCCAGAGTCGGCTAAGATGGGCACCAACCTTCTTGCAACCCTAATTAGGATTAAGCAGCTAAGATGAATGAATGAACATGAATGAATAAAGGACTGAACAAGTACAATGCTAAATCCACATATACAGAACTGACATGACACAAACAGTGAGAAATAAATACTTTAATCAAATAATGTAAAATATCTGTTAAGACTGTACAGTGACTACCTAGGCTGTTAATTTGAGTGAAACTGGATGCAAATCAAATCCATCCATTCATTTATCCATCCAATTGCCAAACTGCTTAATCCTACTATGGTCGCAGGAGGGCTGGAGTCTATCTCAGCCAACACTGGGCAAAGGCGGCATACACCCTGGACAGTTCAGTCAGTCACAAGGCAAGACATGCATGCAAAAATTTATACTCATACTCACACCCAGGGCCAATTTGTAACAACCAATTAGCCTAATATGCATGTCTTGGGACTGAGGGAAGAAACTAGAGTACCAGGAGGAAACCCAGGCAAGCACCCAGAGCATGCAAACTTCATACAGAAACCCTCTTGGCGAGCCCGAGACCTGAGCCCAGAACCCTCTTGATGCACAGTGGGGTGGTGGTCATGCTAGTCACTACCCCACCGTGCAGCCCGCGTGTGTAGCATTTACATACAGTTATTTCAGTGTTAAGAGAGCTCAGATTTATATTTTACCATAACTGTGTTGAATTGCCACCTACATTTATTTACTAAAACTGTAGGTGATAATTCCACCCTGTAGGTATCCAGTGCTGCAAGAGCTAATTCAACACCTCAGTGCTTACACTGTTACATTAAGTGCGACAGCATTGAGGGAACATCTGCAGTGTTATATTAATTAGTCAGATATTCAGTATTTATCACAGTAGGGAATTCTGTGCAAATAAGAACGATTACATAAATGTTGTTGGGGTGTGTTGGTATGTAGGTATATTCTTTCACCATGCGAATGCTAATTTCTCATGTGGCTGCTGACTCAAATCATCCACATCCGAACATTTTCTCAAACGGTGAAAGAAATTCCTGAAGGATGGCAACTCAGCATGTCAGCATCTAACACATCGATACACGGTGACACATGGTGAGTCAAACAGCTGTTCTCTCTGATCTACTGATTACCATCACATTAAGGACTCACATACTGTGGTTGATGTAAATGAACTGCGGCTCTGTTCCAAACACTTGGACTGGCGCTTCGTGCTCGTTCTAGAACACTGTCCAATCATATTGTTAAATAACCCAACACAACTCTTTTTATAGGGGTTAGTTTAAGTTTGGCTGTTAATTGTAGTGTCTGAAGAAGAGTTTGTAGTACCCATAATGCACTGTCATGGCATGCCCAGTTTAAAACTGAGATAGGAGTCAGGTAAGTACAAAAATAACACTTAAATGGTATCACATTAAGATAGCTAATTACTAGAATGTTCTTGACACTTATTTCTGTGGGAATGTATGCTTAAAATTTGTAGCAAAAATAACTAAATAAATAAAATAATAATAATTACATCACACATTTATTACAATACGTATGCAACTCAAATTCATTTATCAATTATACATCAAATGGAATAATGCTTTAAGCAAAATGGCTGGAAAAATATTAATTAATTAATTAATTTATTTTTTTAAGCTGCTTAATCCTAATTAGGGTCCTGGGGAGGCTGGCGCCCATCTCAGCCAACTCTGAGGGCGGGGTACACCCTGAAAAGCTTGCCAGGCTATTGCAGGGCCAACAGGCATACAACCATTCACACTCACCCTCACAGCTAGGGGCGATTTGGAACCGGCAATTAGCCTAATGTGCAAGTTTTTGGACTGTGGGAGGAAACTGGAGTACCTGAAGGAAACCCATGCAAGCAGAGGGAGGACATGCAAACTCCACACAGAAACACTCGAGCCGGGAATCAAGCCCAGGCCCTCTTGTTGTGAGGCGGACGTGTTAACCACTGTATTATTGTGCAGTTGCGGACATTCATTCATTCATTTTCTGAAGCGCTTATTCCTAATTAGGGTCACGGGGAGGCTGGCGCCCATCTCAGCCGACTC
>JBCNYG010000005.1:5572699-5592958 GCA_039654305.1 Porochilus rendahli | reverse complement strand
TCGGCTGAGATGGGCGCCAGCCTCCCCGCGACCCTAATTAGGAATAAGCGGTTCAGAAAATGAATAAATGAATGAATAAAAAAATTGGTTGTGACTTTCATCAAGTTTTATTTTTAAATTTCTTCTTCCATTCTCTCCTGCAGTGGCTTGTGACCACAGATTTTGGTGGGGTGGGACCACATTAATAATGGCATAATCTCATACAATATTAAACTCTTGAGGCCCCACTGTTCTTGTTCTTGCATTTTCTCTGAACTACATTGTGTGTATTTCCCTGTAAGATCCTCATATGAAGGCAATTGGGTATTACTCTTCTGCCAAACGTCTTCCAGTTTAAAGATGTTGATTAAGTTCAATATTTATCGGCTGTTAAGGAATAGAAGGGGTGTGGAGAAATGGCAGGACTCAGAAAATGCTAAGCCAAAAGATTATCATGGATGTCTTTTTCTACACCCTACCACCTAGTAAATCTTTAGTGCAGCTTATTACCAGACAGTTTTACAACATCCAGTAGCTTGTTTCAATCAGTTTTGGATGTAGATTTTTTTCAACAGGGCTCAAAAGAATTTTCAGCTTGACTATCAAAGCACATGCTAAACCCTGAAACTTGGGAATGGCGTACGTTTGTCAGATTTTTTGGCATTTCCCTCTTCCATTCTTTGCTAAAAAACAGAAATGGTCCGGTATATCACGAGACAATGTCTGTTTTTATTCTTGCTTAACTTCATGAAATTTAATTGTGATAAAGTGCTTTCAAGCAAGGTCTTAGCAACTATGGATGATTTAAATAGCTCAATTTGGCAACCCTGTCCTTAACTGCCCTCTATACAACTCCTTTATCTAGCACGGGGCAGCGTAGGTTCTGTACCAATGGGCATATAGGTGCAACAATTCTTCTATGGTTGCTAAATGGAATGCCACTGAATTTGCTAACTGTAATTATCTGGAGTCACCCAATACTCGTAAAAATATGTCATTAGTGAAAACTTTTTGAGTTTTTTGATAGCATGGAAGCTAAGGTGTAAAGGTCCATTTTGTAGAATTTGTAATGGTAATTGCCGAAGGTTACAATAGAAAATAATTATAGAATACTGAGCTGGATTATGGATGTATAAAATTACAATACCAATTAACTTATTCACAAATATATTCGGAAGGGAAATAATGACATAATCCATAAGTCAGCTCAAAATAGGAGGTCTGCTTATGTAGATGTGTTTAACCAGGTCAAGCCTGTTGGATGTTGGTGCAGGCAAACAATATAACAAATGCTGCTAAAAAATACTCAGTTTGGCTACACCAAGCCATCATTTTCAGCTGTAGTAAAGGTTTTCGGCTGCCACACATATGCCTATAATATATAATATAATAATACAAGTATATATTATACAATTAATGGTATTATTATTTTACATTTAATTGTCATGATTGCAAATTTTTAAGAATTAGTCAAAAATTCAATGTGTGTTTAAAGTTGTGAAAGACTAAGTTATCATTTAAATGTTGTAATAATGATCAGTGCTAGGGTAAGAAGTAAGAAT
The DNA here is from genome assembly GCA_039654305.1 of Porochilus rendahli. Lineage (NCBI taxonomy): Eukaryota > Metazoa > Chordata > Actinopteri > Siluriformes > Plotosidae > Porochilus > Porochilus rendahli. Next base: position 5,591,417 of record JBCNYG010000005.1, on the reverse strand, counting down.
GGCGTGGGTATAGGGTGGTGGGTAGGCCCTGGATAAGTCAGAACAGTGACTGATTGGCATTGGCATGGTTGGCAGTGTTATAAAAATGGTTGGATTAACATGATACGCTATGGGAGTGGGAGTGGTAGTGTGAAGGACTAGACTAGGGTTAGGGTGAAGGGGTGTCAAATGATTGGACGATGGGTTTGGATGATGGTTGGACTATGGTAAAGGCCAAGGTACTTAGATGAAGAGTAGGTTGTTAGTGTGGGATCAGAGTAAGACAAGGTGGGTTAGAATAAGAGCCAGGGTGTTAGCATTAACATCCATGAATTACTGTATATCACTTACGCTCACAGAGTTACTATAAATTTAGAGTGAAATATGAGCCAGCTCTCAGGAACCTGAGTTTGTGGGATACAAAAATGAGGAAGTGTATTGCTATAAAATCTAGAGAGTTCCAGGGCAGCTTGTGGGATGCAACATTGCTAAATAGTGAACACTACAGGTGGGTGAAACCCATTGCAAGGTTATCTAGGATCGTTTTCATCAGTCAGATGGACGGACGTATTCGGGATTTGTGTAAGAAAATCCAAGAAACTCGTCTTGATCCAGATTCATGATGAAGAGTTTATCAGTTGGTGTGAGCTCCGTTGGCATCTTGGTGAATTCGCGATCGAAGTTGCATGTATCTCGGCTGTTTTTCTGTAAAAAAAAATAAAAATAAAAATAAAGGCAAAGCCTGTTAATAAGTTGTGCACATTTGCAATTTTTATTTAGTCCCATGATGCCTTGCACTGATGTTCCTTGATCCTGGCATAAATTTTTCCTTACTTTCTGAGACACCTCTTCTCTTCTGAGAGGCAATAAGAACAGCAACATCTTACCAGGATATCTGCTTGATTAAAATTCTGAGAGCAGTGGTTGACGGGTGGTCAGTAATGATGATTTTCTTTTATGATTTCTTTATATTGCCGATTTATAACAAGACAGAACTACAAAGACGCAGAGAGGAAACCCCCTTCTGCAGATCCCTGCAGGAGGGTTTCCTCTCCAAAGCTCCAGTACTGTATTACACACATACACACCATGCACTGATGTTTCTTTGCATCGTTCAGGATCTGGATATGACAGAGATGCTGAGAGGCACAGATAGATTGAGAGACACAGGAAGAAAAAGACAGAGTTTCTCTAAAGCTAGGCATTAATGTAAATCCATGAATAAAAGCTATTCAGCTGAGAGAGAGAGAGAGAGAGAGAGAGAGAGAGAGAGAGAGAGATACAAACACACTCCCACACAAAAGCTCTGCAGTGACACATGCACATACAGCAAACCTTTTGGAAAAGACTTCAGACAGACTACATCTCAGATCATGCAGCGTGTGTGTGAGTTATTACTCTGGTATTGAATGCTGGATCCACCCACTGATAAATGAAATGTAGGACTCTCCACAGTTTTTGTGCTCACTGGTCATCTATACATTGTGAGGGCTAAAGAGTTGTTATATTTTCAGAATTTGCAGTTATACAGTTTTTTCTCTCAAGATTGATCATACAGTTAAATTTTAGTTTAGTACCAGACTCAAACCCAGGACCATTTTGGCGTTAGGTGGTAGTGCCAGTCACTACACCACAGTGCCGCCCCTAGTCAATAATCTAGTTTAATTTCTCCCATATTACATTTGATTACGTTTCTCAGTTCAGGGGCAACACTATTAGCCCCAGTAAAATCTGACCCCTTAAGTGTCCCTCTCCTGATGTTTATTACCAGCAAGGACCAAAGTAGTTTGTCTAAGAGGATGCTTTTCGGGCCAAGTCCAAAACAGGCTTTTTTGAGTATCTCCTCACTTGATTACTTTAAAACTTACAAGACTGCATATAGCAGATCTCTACCTACAGATATATCACAGGGGCGTGTTCTCAGACTTGTGATGACATGCAACAGTTTGCATCATATTATCAAATAACAACTACTTTTTATCATAACATAAAATCTTTTATGAAGAAAAAAGGCAGATAATTAAAAAAATCTGGGGGGGGGGGATATCTGAAGAACTGGACGTGTTGAACTTGAAAAAACATTTAAAGCTTTGAATGATTTTAGGGACACAGGAATATTATGTACAGTAAGTAAATTTCTGGTATCCAGATTTTCCCAAAATAAATTCAAAAAATTCGTGGCGCAGGTCTTAGTAGAGCTGTTATTATAATGTAAATAAAATATAAATCATTTACTAATATATTTTATTAGTTTATTGTGTCTAATACTGTTTATAAATTTTGGGTTTGGTCCTTTTTTGCCCAGCAGTATACTTTTGTTATATAAAATACATAGAATTGAAACTATTTAGGTTAAAATAAATAAATAAATAAAATAAAAGATCTTTTATGGTATTTATGGCAGTCTATTACTCAGAGAATAACTTGTTTAATTGTGTGTACTCCTCCATGGACTGATATAGTCTAGCCTCCAGATATTAATTGTTAATAATATATCATTTCACATTCTTCCTCCCGATGTATGTTTAAAGATAAGACAGAAAAATTAAAGCAAATATGTTAAACGAAATACACTAATAAGAAATATTGCATGCATCCTTTCAATTTCAATAATAATTGTGGGGTCCTCACCAACCGAAAACTCAAGTGGGAAAAAAAAATTATAAACCCCCACATTCACAATCATCAAGACAGGGATTTGCAGTTCGGTATTACTAAGGAAATTACTCACTCACTCCCCTTCCGAGCCACTTTATCCTATTAAGGTCACGGGGTGTCTGTCTTAGCAGACACTGGGCAAAGGCAGAGTACACCCTAAACAGTTCACCTGACCATCGCAGGGCCAACACACAGACACAACCATTCTCATTCACACCTATAGGTAATTTGTAAGAGCTAATTAGCCTAATGTGTATGTCTTCGGACTGTAGGAGGAAACCGGAGTATCCAGAGGAAACCTAGCAACAAACTTCAAACAGAAGCACACAAGCCTGGGACTCAAAGTGTTACATATACCGTGGTACAAAATAATGACACCTGGTCAATCTTTGCATGACTGGGTGTCCCAGCAAATGCATTCTAAGGTGACACCATTTAAGGCTTAGAAATAAGGACAAACCTTATTATACCTTAAAGAGCTACATCATGTGTCCTACAGGCTTCTGTACGCACATGAAATATTCATGTTTATGATAGCATAATCAGAAAACGAGTGAAAAATTATTACTGTGAAAAAGTCCAAAAACCCCCCAAGCCACAAATGTTCTGGAACAGACCAAGGTGGAGGTGAAAACCAAACAGCTAATCACCAAAATTCTTTATATGAACTATCAAGCATGATGGTAACCTGCTCATTAGGTTGTTAACCTGCCCAGTAAACAGGAATGACACACCATATGGGCTTTTATTAATATATTATTAAATAAACACTACAATCATCATTTTTATTTATTATCTGTCCTAAAGAGCGACTACTCTGTGACAGTAGCACGCTGTGTGTTTCACCTGCAGTGTTGATGGTCTGTGGTAGATGTTTACTGTATATATATATATATATATATATATATATATATATATATATATATATATATATATATAGATATATATATATATATATAGATATATAAAGTATGATATGAAGTATTTGATGGAAAGTGTTCATTTTGATGACTGTCTATTACTGAGTTGATGAAAAAAGCAGAAAAAAAAACAAAAAGAGAGACCGTTCCTTGAAGCATGTTTAAAAACATTTTCACACCTACCTTGTTTAGTGCAGACCCAACATTTTTTTATTTCCTTTTGACACATATAAACACTCCACCCACGCTTGGACTTGGATCGATGGAGTTCATCTTTTTGGCTCTAGTAACAGACGGGGCTGCTACCCAATATGCCCATCCTGTTGCTGACGCTTGGGCTGCGTCAGTGGAAGTCTCTCAAGCACTACATCCAGATGTTTGCCACCCCAGTGCAAAAGGAGAATAACCTGGTGATGACTTATGAGATTGCACTGCTTGTGGTAAACATTGGTGAAATGTGAAGTGTTTCTTTCTAGCATTTCAGCAATCCCACCAATGTGCAGTTGAAGACCTCTCAGAACTCTGACCAGGATATGGGGTGATAACCGATCTGATAACCTCCCCTTGTGTGGTCTGTTGAATGTATACACGGCAGCCCTGTAGTCCCACCACTTTAATCCAATTCCCAGCCCAAAGAAGATGTTAACTCTATAATGCTCAAGAATATGCTTTAAGACTAGGTTCTTACCAAGGTTGACCATTGGATGGTTATCACCTTGGTCTAAAGAAGGGCATGGCAACCAATTTTTACTGCGACATGTCTTCTCCTCAAAATTCTGTTAAGAGTTGTACCAATCCAGCAAGTCACCAGTAATTCCCCTGATTCTTCAATAATTATATTACATTTCCATTAAGTATGGGTAAGACAACTCAAAGACATACATATGGTATACATATACTATAAGCCATGGACAGCTGATCAATACACCCATAAGTAGGCCTTTTGCAAATATGAACAGTTGTCTGCTATAGCTGTATACATTCCTTTTTTTAGCCTTTTTGGACAATGCCCCTGTTCATTGACGACAATGAATTCAAGAACCCTGACCTCTATCCCACTGAACAGCTTTGGGACAAACAGTTCCTGACCTTATTAATGCTCCTTTGACTGAATGAGCAAATTCCCATGGCCACAATTTAAAATCAATTCTAAGATCTTCCTAGAAGAGTCAAAAGACTGAGATATGGCTGTTATGGTCATGTTTGCTCATATAGTGTATGCTCCAATATCTAAAAGCATACGAAAAACATTTTTTATCCTGGTGCAGCAGATCCTTCACTTTGTTGATGCTTTCTTTTAATAAGCAGGGCAAAGGTTCAACAACACCCACCATATTTACATCTAGTTCTATTAAGGTGACAGGTTCATTATGAAGTTTGGCTACTGAAGTCATGCATAATTTGTCTATCATGATGACATTTATAGCATTAGTAAAAAAAACAAAAAGGGGGGGAGTGAAAAGGGTCAGTGTGAGAATTTGATCAGCTTGAGTTATTTCTCATTGCACCTTTACCAACAAGATGATTTATTTTTTAGGATCTTTAATTGCACTTGGACCCATTTGCACATGTAATATTAAAAATCACAATTTAAAAAATATTTCCTTAATAACTGTTTAAAGTTTAAGTAAAAATAATAGTAATGACAATATCAGTATATTACAAAGAGCCGCCACTTCCTTTTTTGACTTTATTCAGACTAAAATTGATGATTTTTCGGCATGAAAGTCGGAGATTCGTCTGCCGAGATTCATATATTTGATATCATGGTCTATATGATGTACATACTGGCAAATATCTGTACTTGGTTTTAGTAAACTGGTCAGAACGTAGCGTTTGCTGTACTCAATAAAAGAATTGTCTTAAAAAATCCATGCAGGTAGTTCTAGCCATAGGTGACGTCATGTGTCCGTCAAAGTTACGTGACATTTATTAAAAGTGGATTTCGATTTTTTTTCTTTGGATAATATTATCTTTTAATGAACATTGTTGTTTTTTTAGAGTTCAAACTTTGTATATTGAGAAGAAATTTGATTGTTTTTATTGTTTTAAAAATTTTAATAAATGTCCCCTAGAATGCACCCAAGACCAAATAATGAGCCTTTAATCAAAGTTTAGGGCTCGCATTTGCATTCATTGCCTCTTTACAGCAGCTTTCATTTATTTTTTATCCTGTGAACTGTCTCTACTATTTAGACTCAGTAATGAGCTGTATTGTGCACTTTAAAATATATACAGTATATATTGTTTTTACCTCAGCCAGGAGATTGTTATCTCTTGTGCTGGTAAGCTCATTAGTTAGTTTGTGCGAGAGATAAATCAAAAAGTTAGCCACAGATTTTGATGTAAGGTATTTTTAGAGCAGGGTGTGGTACAACTAACAAAACAGTACATTTGGGAGGTTATCTGTGCATGGGATCATGGAGAAAAAAGTTCATTATGGTCAATAAGTAAAAATAATGTGTGAATTAATGTTCTTCAGATATTAGGGGGGGGACATTCCATTATTACTATGCTAAGTTATAATGAAACCTGCAGCCTTCAATGCATTTGTCACCAAAACCCATTTATGCCTATCGGAGGTACTCTTTAAGCACTATTCTACTTATATATTTTTTCTTATATGTGAGACAGTTTGGTATTTTTGATTTGATATTTTTGATGATTATTTTTAAGTATGATTGGTAAATTGTCACCATAAAGGGTGGCACATGGTCGGCACCCATACTCCCATAAGCTGTGGTGCTCAAACAAGGCTTGACTGATATTCATATGCACAATATGTGCCACCAGAACTGTTGACACAAAGCATCTTGGGTCTTTGCATTCATCCTGTTGATGCCAAAATAAGTCCAATGATCTTCAAGTCACAACAAAAATCTAACGAAATAATGTTTCTTCAAACAGTTCAGTCTTTGTGCACTCTGTACTTCCAGATTCCTGCATTTGGCTGACAGATGTGTAGTTCTGAAGTAATCTTCTGCTGCTGTAGCCCATCTGCAAGGTTTGATTTGGTATTAGATGCTTTTCTGCTCAACACCAGTGTACAGAGTGGTTATTTGTGTGTTCACTGTAGCCTTACAGTAAGCTCCAAGCAGCGGATAGAATAATTGCATGAGTAAGTAGGTGTACAGGTGTTCCTAATTGTACATATCTTAAATAACATATTTGCATATTTGTTTGTAAAATAATTGAATATAATTAATGGCTAAATAAGTTTAAAGCAACACAACTACACATTAAACAGTAACATCAAACACCCCAATCTATTGTTATATCTCTCGACTGATCAACAAAAACATGGCTCACTGAAACTGAGCCCTAAAGTACCTTTACACTCTGAAGTCCTCCTGATGGCAGATGTGTGTGCACAGCTGGGAAATAGAAATATGAGATAGACGGAATGGCACTAACAGCTTGCACTGACTTCATGCTTAAAATGTACAGATACTAGGCATTTTTATTTGCTCTCCTGGTGGGTTATTTTGACATGAGCAATGCTAAGGGGCTCAAGTGAATCTTTAATTTGTGCCTCCACTGAGGCGACAAGGTTTTGAGGATAAAGCCGAATTAGGAGCCGAAGAGCTGCAAATCTGTTCTCTGCTGATAAGCAGCAAAATTCAAAATGAATGAATTAATGAATCAGGAGGCTACAGCATGCTCGCACTCACACACACACACACGCACACACACTGCAGATAAATAAGTTTAAATGATAGAAGTGAACGAACATTTACTACCAGATTAGCGTTCTATTGCGTAACACTGTGAACTGTGAAGGATTAGCGGAAATATTTATAATCAACGGCTTTTATAAGAATTGTAACACCATCATGTGCATTATATGCATTATCATTTCATCTACATTGTCAGTCAAAGTTTCTCAACATGTTATAATTTACCTGACCTCCTTTTACAGTAAATACTAAACTAGTAAAAATCTAACCAAGGAACACACTACCGGTCAAAGGTTTTGGAACGTCGCATTTTCCCCCTCAGCTTGTTATTGAAATTTATGTAGTTTAAAAGTTGGGGGTAAAAAATAAAGTCATGGAATTATTCAGCTTAAAAAATTTATTAAAATTTTTTGACTCATCAAAGTAACCCCCATTTTGAGATTTTAAAGATAAACACACTAGTGGCATTCCTTTGACAATGGAAATCAAAATATCGTTATGGAAATTATTTCCAACACTGTCACAGAACTTCCAAGAAATGTGTTGCATTTATAAGTTGATTGAATGCCTTCACCCTTCTGTCCACTTTATTCCAAACCAGCGCGACGGGGTTTAAGTCTGGAGACGGCGCTGCCATTCCATGATTTAAAGCCTAATGTCTCGTTCTTTTCTTTTCAAAGGAAATTAAACCCAAACTTATTAAAAGCTTGCATGCCTAGTTTATGACTGTTTCTATTAAAACACAGTGTCTTATTAAGCTTTGTTGGATATGAACTAAAAACAACCAATAACTCTGCATACAAGGTGCCACATTTTATTGTGAAAATTCTCAAAAATGTCTAATTTGCATGAGTACATGGCACAATATTCTTTTCTTTAATATGGACGATCAGTCTCTTTTTTGTGCAGGTGAGCAGAAGTTTGTATAATTTTTGTGTTTGTGCACAGTTATATTTTATTTGCAAGTTCACTAGTTTGCATCTGATTTGTCAGAATAATATCTGTATACTGCAATTATTTCCATTAACATGCCTTGTTTGAACTGAGGGATTCACGTCCTATTCTCGTGATTTCGCACACTCACAGAGCCTTTTCAAACTGGCTAATGCAGACGATTACATGGATTTTAGCAGGTTGCAACTTTGAAACAGTAAGTAAAAACCACCAGATGATAAAATGTGCATATGTTCATCTGTAACAGGATCATTTGGAAGACATTCATTCGTTCATTTTCTAAGCCATTTAATCCTAAATTACATCCAAATACACCCTAAACAGCTCGGCAGACCATCGCAGTGCCAAGACACATACAACCATTCACACTCATTTTCACACCTAGAGGCAATTTGGAATAGCTAATGTTTTTGGACGGTGGAAGGAAACCGGAGTACCCGAAGTAAACCCACACAAGAACGGGGAGAACATGCAAACTCAACACAGAAAGGCCACTTTGGGAATCGAATCCAGGTCCTCTTGCTGTGATCTGGACGTGCTAACCATTGCACAACCATGAGTTTGGAAGGCATTTTTAATAAATAAATAAATAAATAACTACATAAATAAAGGGTGTGGGTGTGTGCTAAAAGACATTGGAAACGTTTTTTACGGTTATACCTGTCTTTCTTGTAATTCTTGAAATCGCTGTAATTACAGACTCTTTACCTAACATTTATGGTTTAAACCTCATACTAGCACTGTCTGTGCCTCTTATTAATAGTCTCACCAGGTTTGGAAGTCAGATGAGGATCTTACGGAATCTGTAAGTTCCATAATAATATTCATAGATTTCTTTTCGATTGTTGTTCTGTATTAGTTCTGTAGCAATAATAATGACAAAACTAACATATTATTAAATGAAAGGGGCCTCGAAAATTTATGACCGGAATTGCAAGTGATGTTTCCATCAGCACTCGAATTTGCATTTTCCTTTCCTTTTCTTAACACTGGCAGTATAGCTGCACGCCGAACTGCATACTGGAATTTAGAATTAGAGCTTGCGTATGTGCTACACAATGGGTTGTGGATACAGTGTCATTCGTCATTCAAGTTAAATGTGTCAAAAGTTTTTATGTGCTTTTGTAACGCCTTGAAAGCTAATCCCTATTTTCTGTGGAAGTATTTTCAGTTCAAGTTGACTTCGTCGTGATTTAAACACACATATCTGCAATATACAGACAAATTTTGTTGAGCTTTAGAGAGCAGCATTATAGCAATATCTCAACATGTTCTGTATTGTAATGGAACTTTGGTGAAGGATGGCAAGGAGATTCATTCACAGGTTGTCATTTTTGTGTTTTGTGTGTGTTTGTTTTATTTTTTGTGGTTTGGGACTTGGCTGACTACCCCACTAGCAAATCTAGAACAGCTAGCGGATGCACTGCGCCAATTACACAATCTCACTGTATAATTTTTTATGCAGAACTTAAATTCTCTGCCTTGATTCAGGACATACATGTGTTCAGAAAGAACTGAGAGGCTGTGGTGGTTTTCTTAAAAGTCTCTATGCAGCTAACACATCAAGAAGGTCCTTAGTTCGAGACCCAGGATCAGCAAGTCATTTTTGTGTGAAGTAGGCGTGTTTCCCCATGCCTGCATGGGTTTCCTCCAGGTAGTCCAGTTCCCTCCCACAGTCCAAAAACTTGCACCATAGGCTGTTCCAAATTGCCCCTAGGTAAAAATGTGAGTGTGAATGGTTGTGTGTGTGTGTTGGCCTTGCCATATATATGGTGAGATGTTCAGGGTGTTCCACACCTTTACTCAGATTTCAGATAGGCTCTAGCCTCCCTGTGACCATAATTAAGGAATTATTGGTCCGACAAATGGATGGACGTATGTATGTATGTATGTACTGAAATAAAAAAACACATCAGGGTGTGCTGTTAAAGAAAAATAGTTGCTTATTGTTTTAATTTTATTTGTAAACAACAAATAGATTACAACCCAAAAAAGGTTGCACAAGTGTGGACACTCTTTTGGAATGGAACGTGACTATGCTCAGATCTAACCAAATACATGAGGATCAGCTGTTTCTGTAGGATTTTTAGGACATCTTGGTTTCATGAAACTGCTGAAAGAACCTATAAAACATGTACAGGATCTCATTGTTAAAAGAAATCAAACTTATTATGGAGGCTGTCAGTACACCTTCAAAATTCTTTACAAGGATCCGCAGGAGTAATGGGTAACAACAAATTCTCCACATATGTGGGAGCCCTTTCTCAAGGTAGAATCGACCATTGTTCTCAAAGATCTACTTGGTACAAAAATAAGACAGCATATCCCCTAAATAACACTATTGGTGGCAGCACTGTGCTATGATGCTGCTCACACCCAACTGTTTTAAAACTACACAGCAAGCCCTGGCTTCACTAAAAATTTACTGCAAATGCAACAATGGAATCTTTACCAAAGTGTCGATTATAGTGGAAATCACTTTAGTGAATGAATAGTAAATGGTCAAATATCTCACTGCAACATTGCCCTGTTTGTTCATTTAATTCAAACTGAACAGTGCAGCCTGTGTGGAAATCTGTTTTGAAGCTGCTGACACAGAGCTGACAGACACCCCGTGAAGAGTGTATGTGTGTCTCTGGTTGTTTATTACATATTTCTGTACTTGTTCTTTCAGCAGGACGAAAGACTAATTCACCTAATTCTCAACTTGTTTTTTTGAGCCACGCCAAGACACACAGGCTTTACTGGGATTGGTTGGAGTGTGGACATTGGACACACAGCTTCTCCTCATATTAGTCTCACTGATATTAGTGCCAGTTAGAATCATGAGTGTGCAGTGGTGGTATTGTAAATACTCTACATAAAACATTCAGTTCAGTGTTACAGGAACTTCTAATATTGATGAAAAGGAAGATCAAACCCTACGAATTTAATTTCGAATTCAAGGAGCGGAAAAAATGTCATTTTAACTGTGATGGTACAGTAAAATTGATTGGCTGTGTTTTAGATTATGTTCAGTGTCCACCATACAAGTTCCTGTAAATGAGCTGTTACTATCACACAATGTACTCTATACAGCATATTGTCCAAAACTGACAGCTGTGCTACTGCTATTTTAATAACCAGACTGTAGCTAGTCCTGCTTCTCTTCACCTGAGACTGAAATTCTAGTAAAGCTAGAGGGGATCATGGAGTAAGGAGGAAACCCCTGCTCCTGAAGGAAACCCCTGCAGATATAGGAGGAGGAAACAGTGATAAACCCAAAGTGCTATATTACAAGCACAGCATACTTTAACAAAATACTATTTATTGGATGAGGGCAGCATGGTTAGCACGTCTGCCTCATTGTAAGAAGGTCCTGGGATTGCGTCCGGGGCTCGGTGAGGGCGTTTCAGGGTGAAGAATACATATTCTCCCTGTGCTTGTGTGGGTTTCCTCTGGGTACTGCAATTTCAACATGTACCCCACCTTCGTCCAGAGTCGGTTGAGATAGGCTTCAGTCTCCCCATGACCCCAGTAGGATTAAGCAGTTCAGCAAATAAATAAGCAAATAAGTATTCATAGGATGTGCACACTTATGCAACCAGAATACTGTAAGTTTTTTATTTCAATCCCTGCATTAAATATTTATGTTTATTGTTTTACTTGTTGGTTGATACATTTATTACATTAAAGTTAAAAAAAGATCAATCTGTTTTTTTACATTACAAAACCCACAATTGTTTCAAAGCAACTTGCCAATAATTATTTATTTTTATACTTTTTAACCAACATCTTCTTACAGAAAGCTTCACAATATCAGTGATTGGAACCATGCCTTGTTGAGTAGCAACACAGTTTTGATTTGCTTAATACTAGCCTTGGCTGATGTAGTGCATATGCTTTAAAAGTCTCCGTCAATGAAATATTTCTTCAGAAATGATAATTTACAGTAAATTAATATAAACCTGCGATTGAATTACAGGCAGCATTAATGTCATAGAAAATTAATCAACACGTTGGGATAACAGTAATAACTGAAATCTTGTTGGACGCTGTACTGTCATCTTGAACAAACTGTTTGATCACTGAAGAAATGGAAACAGTTCTTGCTAGCAAACGGAGACAGTTAAGCTCGACTGTAGATGTGGGAGTGCGGTTATGCCATTAGTCATCTGTGGGAGGACGTAGCCTCGGGTGAACATGTTAAACATCTCTAAAAGTGAATGAAATCCTATCTTGTGGAAACCTGACAGCAAGATTCCTTGTGGGTCTGAGCTAGAGATATAGAACATGGTGTCTTAGCACATCCTGGGAATTCTTTTCCTGATTACTTTCACATTATGTATAAACACAAGTATTTGATCTTTTGGATCATAAATAGGAGACCAATGTTTGGCCATGTGACCAAGGTGATGATACTTAGATTAGAAAGGGGACTTCAGTAATCCCTCGAGAAACACTGTGCATGTAATACACTACATTACTAAATGTTTATGGTCACCTAACCACCATATTCACATATGCCTGCTGAACATCTCATTCCAGATTTAGTCTCTTTTTCTACTTATAATGTCTTCTACTCTTCTGGGAGGTCTTTCTAAAAGGTTTTGGAGAATGTCTGTGGAAATTCTGCTCATTCAGCTACAGGCGTATTACTGCAATCAGGCACTGATGTTGGACAAGGAAGCCTGGGGTGTATTCTATGTTCCATTCATCCATCCATTCATCTATCTATGTATTATGTATACCACTTATCTGTCATGTTGTGGGGGAAGCTGGAGTCACTCTCAGATGACTTTGAATGAGAGGTGGTGTAATCTATTGCAGGGCTAACACAAACCCAAACAACTTGCCACACTCACATTCACACCAATTGGAAATTCAGAGTAGCTAGTCGATCTGATGTGTATGCAGACTATAAACGCAAAGGCCCTTCACAGCTATGAGATTCGAGCCCAGAATTTGCTTGCAGTAAGACAACAGTGCTGTGTTCCGATTCTTGAAGTTAATGCTTGGTGCAGGTCACTGCAGGTCTTCCACACCCACCTTGGCACACCATGTGTTCAAGGTGCTCCCTTTGTGCTCAGTGGCATTGTCATACTGGAACAGGCTTGGGACTCATTAATTCCAGTGATGGGAAATTGTACCTCTACAAAATTTTTCATTTTGCTATACAGTAATAACCCTGCTATCAAGACCCATCCAAAGTGAGCACACACACGTAAACAGTGAGCACACACACACTCGGAGCAGTGGGCTGCCACACACATTGGAGGTGCCTGGAGAGGAGTTGGAGGTTGGGTGCCTTGCTTAAGGGCACTTCAACTATGAAGGTGGAGGAAGGGAAGGTGCAGCTTACTCCCCCACCACCACACAGCGCGAACCAGCGACCTTTCGGTCCCAAAGCCGCTTCTATAACCATTAGGCTACGGCTGCCCCAAAATATGAAAGGCTGAGAGCCACATATGTATATATTATATATGAACAGATGTGCAAAAAAAAAAAGTCTATGTGTACCAAAATGGTCGGGTCATCTTCCTTATGACCTTGAATCATATTGTGAGCATTATTCCTGATTTTTTTAGAATGCAAAAACTTTCATGTAATTTTTCTTTCTGTTGGTATCAGAAAGATACCCTTCATGTAAAGACATCCTGGACAATTCTTTGCTTCAGATTTTCTTGCAGCAGTTTGAAAAAGAACTACATATAGCTGTGATGGTCAGGTGTCCACAAACTTTTGACCATATGGTGTATTTTTTCCGATTATTGTTTTATTTTGTAAATGAAATCAATCAGCAAAGCTACATAAGTGAAAGTCAACATAGTAATCAGAATAGCACAAAGCCTTGTAGTGCAGTAAGAGGCTAGCGGGTTCGGTTAGAGGCAGAGCAACAAGAATAAAATGTGCCTAGTAATGCCCAGTGTGAAAGCTGGCACGTAATAACCAGCCTCCAGAAATAATAGATCACATGTCTGTTTTCTGCTCTTCACTTGGCTCACAGTTCCAAGGTGAGTGTCAGGTGATTTTTATTACTATATTCCTTGTCCGTGTTCCTGTGTCCTTTCTAGCAGATCAGGTTCATGTGAAATTAGCTGAAATGCATAAGCATTACTCTAGAGCATGCCCTTTTAATTTTTATTTCTGTTTTTGTAAATAAGCGTTAACATTGCCTGCCAACAACTGATTGTGTATAGAGCAGGAATACTAATTATCTACTCAACACTGTAGAGCTCATTTATGAGAACGTCCAGTATATATGACATACTCAAGGTGCAAATGTAGCAGAATGCATGCTGTTTATGAAGGATATGCATTCAAATAAGAATTCAAACATGCAAAAGAAAAGCCAGTGGCATCACACTAATGAATCACATTCACAGATGATTAAAAAAGACATGCAGTGAGTTGATTGGTCCATTTCCATCCAAATGTTTATGCCATTTCTATTGGCTAACGTTCTGCACTATATGGGGAATTTCTACCTAATCACGTATATTTTTGTATTTTCTAAACTAAATAATGTACATTCTAGCAATATAATTATTATAGATTATTAAATAGTAATATTATTTTAGATATTATTGATATTAACATATTAATATTAGATCTTATCTAATTATTATTTCATTAATTTACATAATTACTTTATATCTTGCAACTGTTTACTCTGCTTGTGTATTTATTTTTCCGTCTGTGTTTGTCTACTCTGTGTTTTTTTTACTTCCTTCTCCGGGTTTCCTTCTGAACTAAATCCTTGTTGCCTTATAAACAGATGGATGGAAGCACATACTGTTGTGCGGCTACAGGAAGTCACTCATGCGTCCTGGAGGAAGTGAAAAACTTCTTGAGGAGGTGGAACTGAGAAAAACTGAAGCATTCCTGGAGGAAGTGGAGATCTCCTGTACTGATGTTCTCGCTACTATTTACACGCATTTTAGTAAATGAAATCCGGATGGTTCAATTACCCAGTTATTACAGTGACGTTCTACATGCAGCTAAGTATATACTGTACGCATAGAGTAAGTTGCAGGCAAAGTGGTCTGCAGGGAACAAATTCTGCATGCATCTGATTATCTAGTACTCATTATCTATGTTCATAAGCACTTCAGCCAAGTGGCCAGTAGGGAGCAGGGCGTGCACCAGCAGAAGCAAGAAATGATTGGCTAAAATGACAGGATGGGAGGGGAAGAGTTCATTTAACAGCGAATATTAATTAACTTTGAGCTTCTGCGCTTGGATATTCAGAGTTTATGAAGGAGAAACCCTCAAACTCGTCCTGGTCGAGGTTCATGATGACTTCTTGGTCGGGTGGAGTGAGCACCGGAGGGTGCCGTGTGAAAAAGCGGTCAAAATTCTCCGCCTCTCGGCCACACTGCAAAAAGGAAGAGCACAAAAAAGGAAAGCGAGTGATGGATGGAGGGAGGAAGGGAGGAAGGGATGAAGGAGAGGAAAACAGACACATGGAAAACAAATAAAAATATGATCGATGAACACCGTCGGCACAATGGAGTGAGCGTGAATGAGGCATGTGCCGATCATTGGATATATCACATACTGCGATGTATTCAACAAGAATAATATGGTGTTTTATTTTAAATGAAGCAACCTGGGTAGGCAGCATTTCTGATGCAATGGAGTCATGTCAGGATAATCAGTTATATAATGTAACATCATTTTTGAAATGAGAATCAACAGTAAATGACCAAGCACATCCATGACACTGGTGATTTACAGAACACCTGCCAATTACATATTTTGATACCTACTAAATGAGTTTTACATTACTGAGACCCCTGGGAGCTCTCACAGGACAGAAATGTGGGATATTTTACAAAAAACCTAATTAATATCCAGTTTAATTAAAAATCGTTAAGTCAGGGTTTAGCCTGAGAATCCTGCCAGGCCTGAAGTAAAATCATCAGCCATTTGTTTAGTGTTGTCTATGAATAATACTTGTATATGTTTTGCCAGTTTCACCAGCAATAGAGACGGGCAGGTCCAAACGTAACTTCGCCAAGGAGGTTATATTTTTACCCATGTTGGGAGTTTGTTTACAGAATGTAATGTCTGCGTTTTTGTTTTTTTTTTGGACGTGTGCTATTACAGCAGGTTGTACTGTACTTTCTAATATGTGATGTTGTGATGATTTTCATGAAATTTCTACCAAAAGCGGGACTTATGGTAAAGAAAGTCTCCATTAGATTTTGGAGATGGTCTGGATCAAATTTTGGCTCCAGGAACTTTTTAAGGGATTCGTTGACATTGTGAGTTAGGGTTACTTTGGACATGTGGACGATTGCTGGGCTTGGAGAAGGTTTGCGTATTTACTGGTTAGCTTATTCCATAAGGCATTAAATTATGCACACTTGGGTAATCCAAACCCATAAACCCATAAACCAGTACCCATAAAGGGCCTATTTGCAGCATTCTCCATGTTGTGTGATGTGACCGTCTTTCTAGTTTGCATTGTTCCTGATTGGATAATTACATGAATGACCATTTGAAAAGGCGTTTATAATGTAGTCTTTAAATTATGCTAATCTAACACAAAAGGAACCCCATCAGAGTAAGAAACCCATCCCAAAATGTGGAGTGAACAAGGAGAAAAATGTGGTGTGTTTTGATCCTGCAGCGAGTCTGGATATCCTTCACTTTATCAGGACTTATTACTTGCACTGATGAGAAACTCTGTTGCAGCAACGAGTAAATTTGACGCAGCAACACAAAACTATGATTTCTCAAAACGAAAAAGTGTTTCCCCCCCCCCCAACGCCATATTGGAGGTATAAACGTAAACAGTGTTCCTCTGACTCAAACAATTCATTTCACATTAAGGCTGAGAGTGTGGGTACCATCCTCAAGCTAAAAGGATGCCCTAATAAAGATATTCCTAATGTTATAGTGCCATCACTGTCCAGTTGACTAGGGTTGTAATTTACCTTGGGCACAGATTACTTTAAGTGTTTCAGTTACACGCTTCTTCCACTGAATACTGGTTTGGCTATTTCCCGCTTATCCACCCTTGGCATGGGATTTTCAAGAGATTTCAATATTTCTTTCTGAAAGTCATGTCTCAGATAGAAAAGTGGCAGGTAGCACAATACTAATGCCTGAGAATATGCAATAACTGTCATTTAGCTACTTGCTACTAGAGGTTTATTGCGTTTGTGTGTGTGTATGTTTTTTTTTTAACAAATTAGAAGTTAGTGACTAAACATTGTAGCACCCAAAGTGGTGACAAACAACACAGCCTCAAAATCTTAAAAAGGCACACTCAAGATGAAAACCTCCTCTCAAGCTTAAACAAGCTCAAACATGATATGAGTAAGTGGTTATTGTGACAAGAGGATGTAATATCGGCACATGCCCGACGTGAACGCAACACAAACACACACTGACACATGAGAGCGCTTCCAATGAGAAGTTCCCATTACTCCTGTCTCTGCTTTTCGTCTGAGTAACTGGCACATTTTCTTATGATCTGTCGGTGCCTGTCTTTCTGCTATCTTACTGCCTGTTGTTCTCTTGTTGATATCGAGGTTGATGTCTTCATCACTGTCTTTCTTTTGTCTCATCTGTCTTTCTATGCAATACATCGTCTTTCGTTCTGTCAACGTCTTTTCCTTTTTCATTGTTATTTGTTTTTTTTACTATCTATTTATCTGCCTGTATTTACTTCTATATCAATATCATGATAATCAGTAATGACCTAATCAAGCTATCCATGTTAACTACAGTTAGATTTTGCATGTTTCACTTCTATCTGATTGTGAGCAATCCTAATGCATTGCTAGCATTAAGCAATAGTTCACTGCTGATGCTGAGTGCTAACGTATTGCTATTAAACTCAGGCATAACTCACTGCCATTCAGAGATACCTCACTACTAAAATTCAGGGATAATTTACTGCTGGCATTCATGGTTAAATAACAACTAAGTGATTTTCAACTAAGGGTGAAGAATGTATGTAAATTGCGTTTAAAGTGCTTCCATGGGAGAATGCTTCCATGCATTGCTTGCATCCATGGGAGAATCGCACCCTTATTGCTTATGATTATCATTGCCTGTACCACAACGTAAGGTAAGTATGTTGGGCTTTTCACACCATAGCCAAGTGGCCCCTCACATCAGAGCTTATCCTGGTTTTTGTAGCGTGTAGTGACTAGCACGCTAGTCTATCACAGGTTACCTTTCCAGTACCTATCAAGACCTTGCCCAGGGCTTTTAGATGCTACAATATGTAATGTCTTCATTTTAGATTTATTAAATAAATGTTTGGTGCAAAGAAAAAACAAGTCTGTGTCATAAATATTATTGTTTAAGAATAGAAAATGGCTAATGATTTGTGTAAAACACTGCATTAGATGCTACCTGGTAATCTGATTAGCATGCAGGCTATAGTCATACAAACATATGCTAACTGCCATTTGTTTCAAATAATTCTTTCTTTCTTTCTTTCTTTCTTTCATTCTTTCTTTCTTTCTTTCTTTCCTTCTTTCTTTCTTTCTTTCTTTCTTTCTTTCTTTCTTTCTTTCTTTCTTTCTT
>JBCNYG010000005.1:5360991-5377500 GCA_039654305.1 Porochilus rendahli | reverse complement strand
CTGGGCATCCCTGCTTAGACTGCTGCCTCCGCGACCCGGCCCCGGATAAGTGGAAGAAGATGATGATGATGATGATGGTTACTGTTTAGTTAATGTAAAGATAATTTTCCCTAAATAACTTTTTCGGAAAACCACAGTCTCAAAATGAGGACATAGGACCTTTTTCCTATATGTAGACAGATCCGTAGATAACTCTATGAATGGCGTGGGTCATTTATTTTCATTCTATTTTATGGACCATTCAAAGTGAGGACATGAAATCTTAGATAGTCTTATGGAACCATAATGAAAGCAGCTTTGCAGGCAATGTTATGATCACAGCAACAGGATTTTGCCCACGTTTTTTGTAAGTTGCCTCTGTATGATTGTTTGCACTTGAGATGAGAGAAAACTAAAGCGCTCATATGTTAGACTCAGAGAAGCCACGTTGTGCCACCTCCTGTATGAACAACAGTATACCTGAAAAAAATTACGATCCTTAAAGATGTAGCGGCTATATATCCATTTAATTTTACTAACCTAACTGCCATTTATCCACACAGTAAAGTTGTCATATGTGATTAAATGCAAGTCCTTCAACTTGCTAAAACTGCACCTAACAATAAAACAGCTTTTACACATATTAAGCTAAGTAATATTTCATTATTTCATGTATATACACACACATTATGACTATAATATCCTGTAATTGGCTAGCTGAAGGCCTGTTCTTTGCAGTGGTCCAGAAAAGTTGGAAAAAATTTTTCATTCTTACTACCAAATACTTTAATTCCACATTTTGTTGCATTTCATGAAATTAGTCTACACTCTAGACACCAGCGTTAATGACCCTTGTGGTCTGCCAGCAGTGCTAGCAGTATTTCCTGACACCAGTATTGGGCAAACCAAACACTGAAGACCTATTCCTTGCAGGACGCTGACAAAGTCATGCTAAAAATTTAAAATAAAATAATACATTTGTACCATCAAATACTTTCGAATCAAATGTTGTTCCTTTTCAGGAGCTCACTCTCAAATAAAAGGCAGAAAAATCTAAATCAAAAATAAAAAAGCCCAACTTGGATTACTTAATAAGTTATGACCAGTCATGATGTTTTTCCTGTAGTGACGTTTCATGACAGGATGTGAACTTATATCCTTGGTGTAGATCAGAGCATTACTAATACCAATTACTAATATTTAGTAACCTAGGACAGAATAATAGATTATTTCTCAATACAAGTCTGTGGAGAGCATGGGGAAGTTTTCCACTCGGAGATGAGCAGTGACAAAGTACCACGGACTCTATTGTTTATTTAACAAAGAGCTGCTCGTAAATGACTGTGATTGATAAAAACAGTTGTTTGCCTTTTTCGCCTCACTGCTCCTTTCTCTTTTTAATCCACTGAAGTGAATAAATGGACTTCAGACTCAAAGTGCACTGACTTCGCCATTCTTTATCAGAAAGCCACCAATCTTCATTTCATAGCCCTGAACAAATCGCCGTACATATACATCAAGCCGCCCTGAGTCGTACCGCTGGTCCCAGGCTACGGCATGAAAATCAAATTTGTGCTGAAATGGAATTGGAATTGATGCATGACGTGTTTTACAGCATGTGCACTTCTGACTGTGCTTGTGCATGTGCAGACATAACCCACCCGTGAGCTCACACCATTCCCTCATACACACGCCCAAACCACTCCCTCACACCCACCCCGCTCTTTCAGATTCCTCAGGCTAAAGATTCCACTAAACTCATGGAATGAATTGGTGTATATGCTCAAGCTTAGACGTTTCATTAGCCATAGGCTTCACATGCTTCAAGACTGAACCTTAACCATCTCTCTGATTACTGACCGAACTGGTTCAATGTTAAGCTGTAACTTGTAAAATCCGGACAGAGTTTTAGATTTGTTCCACAGTTAGCTAATTAACACTAGCTTCAACACGTTTAGAAGGTTAAGCTAACGTTTCTGAAGCATAATTCTGTTTTGTGTGACTGCTGGTGATGTTTTTGCTAAGAGTTATATCTGTGTCTGATTCAGTCTGATTCATATTAGCTGTAGTGAGAGACAAGTTTCACCCCATCATCAGTCTGAGTCAGTGAGTGTGTGTGTGAACTCATGGGATTATTCACAGCAAGTTTAGATTGTGGTATGTGCACATTTTCTTCATATTCAAACAAACTGAACAATTGTCCTGTGTTCCGAGAAATGTTTCAATGTTTTTGTTGTCGAATGTCAAGAAGAAGGACCAAAGTATGATGTATATTCAGGGAAACCATCATCATCATCATCATTTCTCTCTTGACCTTATGTGGTCCTTTGGCACCTCTCTTCTGGGAATCGTAGCTCAAACCGATGCCTAAGTTCTGTTTTTCTCACCAAACCAATAGCTGGCAATTAGACACGAGGAGAAAATGCCACTTATGTATCATGATAATGTTGTATTTAATAATATTGTGTCCTACTAGGGGCGCGGGGAGGCTGGAGCCTATCTCAGCCAACTCTGGGTGAAGCGGGGTACACCCTGAACAGCTCACCAGTTCATTGCAGGGCCCACACACACACAAAACCATTCACGCTCACACATAGGGGCAATTTGGATCTAACAATCAGCCAGTTAGACTAATGCGCATGTCTTTGGACTGTGGGAAGAACAGGGACTTGAACCCAGGACCTTCTTGCTCTGAGGTGAACGTGCTAACCATTAAATCACCGTGCCACCTCTAAAGTGCAATGCAAACAGTGAAAAGAAAATGTGAGAGGAAATGAAAAGAAATGTGAAAACAGCACTGAATTTGAATTTGCATTTGGATGCACTCACAACAACACTGCGAGATGAGAGAGGAAAAGCGTGACTTTAGTATTGTGATATGTGTGTCAGTCTGTCTGGCTTGTCTGCTTGACTTTCTGTCTCCTTAGTATCACTCTGACATTCACTTAACATCATATTCCATGCTGATTGATATTCAGCTCGCATTGTGATTACGTTGAGCTGATATAAACACAGAGGACAAACACAGACAGAGGAGTGGACCATGACGAAGGAGAAGTAAAAGTCATCCTTCTTTCTGTCTGCTGTTGGGTTTGAGGTCTAATGGAATTCAGAGCACGCTGCCTTTAATGTGTTCGGCTTCTATCTGAAAAAAAAAGCAAATGACCAACAAGAAATTCTCCCTCCATCGCTAATTAACTCTATCTGTCACACCCATGCCCACGTCTACTCCTGACAAGGCTCTTTTTTTTGTCTTCTCAGCATTCCACCTAGTGACTACCCTCACAACAATTGGAGTGGATAATCAGCATAAAGCTAATTCTGTGCATGTGTTGAACTGAAAGAATTGACATGTAGAACTATGCTGTTGGACCTGTTGACAGTCTAGTTCGCTTGATAGGAATCAAGATAGTATGGCTTTGAAGGGGCACACACACACAAAAAAAATCTCAGACACCTCAACGTATATCAATACAGCAAAAAAAATGTTGCTGGTGGACCACCTGTTCTCCAAATTCATACCACCCTGGGTTCAAACAAGTTCAAGCAAGAGCCTTGTTCCATAGTGACAGAGGAATTTAATTTTCCCAGGAAGGCTGGCAGTTACGTGATATGTGTCAAGCATTGTGCTGTCTATCATCTGGGACACGAAGTAGACTTCCATGAGGTATGATGAGTAAAGGGCACGTTAGATACTTTTCCTGGAACACTTAAATAAACCAGAACTAAAAGGATATACTGTTGAACTGAGTAATGCATGATACTCTGACCGGGCCAGGTCAGACTCAAAAATTGCTTTAAAAAAGTTTGGGTATATTTACTTTTAATACGTGCAGCACAAAAAGCAGCTAACATGGCTAGATCTGGCTGAAAAGCATTCCAGTCCCTTCATAGATAAGACGTAAAGTACAATAGACACCTGAACACAGGGGGGCTTGATGAGGCTCACAAAGTTAACACTAAATGAGGCTTCAAATACTCATACAGGAAAACAACACATGCATCAATTTGGAAAATCTTGCTTCAAAGCTCCAGTATTCTGCAATCCATCCATCCATCCATCCATCCATCCATCCATTAGCTAAAGCACTTATCCGTAAAAGTCATGGAGGACTGATTCCATGTAGGTCTGAGTGCTGATTTGTGTATTGTTCTGAGATTATTTACAGCAGGTTAAATTTTTTACACAATTCATTCAGTCCATTCTATCCATTGAGAAGAAAACTCTGAAGAAGCATTGTGGATAAGGGGGACATGTTAGTAGTCGAGGACAGATGGTTAACAATTCATCAAAACTAATGAGCATTGGTGTATTTGAGCTCAGCAGCTTTTGAAATGATGTTTGTATTTTGTAGTTATTTCAGGCATCACTGTGGGACAGCAGTAGGTTTAGCCACTTTGCAGCTCCAGATTTAAGTTCAGTTTCTGAGCTTAGGTTTTACAGTTTCGTCATGTGTCTACCTAGGTTCCCTCTGTGTTGTCAGGTTTCCTCCCAGGTATGACTGAGTGTTTATGTGGGATGGGGGGATGACATGTATTAGGGCCACACGGACTTAACTATGGTAAAGTAACAACGGAAGTGTTGGCTGCAGTATCGGAATGTATCAAAATACCTTCATCCTAAATCTTCACAATGACCGTTCCATTCAGGTGGTGTACTCAAAAATATGACAGTTGAACTGTAAATAGGTTCATACTAGTTCATACTAGTGTTGTGTATGTACTTTATATGTTATGTGTGTTTGGATGTACACTAGTGCTCTCCACTAGACGTCTCGGCACACTATAGAATCCCCGCCCTGTCAGTAAACATTGCTAAAGGTAGAGAGTGAAAGCAGATGCACAAAAGAATGAGTTTAAGCAGATTAACCATAGTCATGTTCAGGCAGGTGAAGAGGAATAAAACACAGCACACACTGATTTGAGAAGATAACCCATATACACAACCATCTGTGCTAATGGTGATACAGTGGGGGGTTTAAAAAAGTTTCAAAGAAGATAAATGTACCAGCAATTCTGTTTTCTAATTGCTATTTTTTATTCTTTCAGTTCACTTTGCATTGCTCGTACTAGTTTTAATTCAGTTTATTTTTAGTTCAGTTCTTGATATTATTATTCACAGCTCATTTTAGTTTTTATTTTTACCACATTACACATAAAAATGAATAAATAAACAAACAAAACAAAACTACAATGACCAATGCAACCCTAACTAAAATCAAATAGATTCAAAATTCTAAATTATTTTATTATTCATACAATTTTGTTTTGTTTGTTTGTTTAAATAACAAATGTAATTTTCACAGCTAATTTTAGTATTAGTCTTAGTTTTTGTTAACTATATAAACCCTAGCATGGGCATATTTTGTAATATCTTAGTAGGGACTAAATATAAAGAAGAGAATGGAAATATTTTTGAGTAATCATCACAAAGAAAGTGTTTTTGCTAAAAAAAAAAAGTCAAGAATAGTTTTATAGTCAGGTTTAGTTTTAGATAAAGGATTATTCCGAAGGGACAGTGGTGGCCCGGTGGTAGGGTGCTGGATTACTAATCCCAATCCCCAATGTCACTGTGCAGCTAACTGGGTTATCAAAGGCTGGCCATGTCTCTTACTGTCTGTGGTGAGAGGCATGTAAAAGAACCATTGCTGATTCGTAAAGAGTAGGCTGCATTGCCGTCAGCGTGTTTCTGCCCTGCGATGGCATGGCAAGCTGTCTAAGGTGTACCTCGCCCTCGCCCAGAGTCAGCTGAGATGGGCACCAGCCTGCCCGCGACCCTAATTAGGATTAGGCATTTCAGAAAATGAATGAATAAATAAATGAATTATTTTGATGCATTAAAACGTAATTAAGAAAAACGTGTGTGTGTGTGTGTGTGCGTGTGCTTAATATTTATTGTTTTTTGCTGTCCCACATATCACTCCAACCCTCCTTTCTTCATCTCATCACTCTTCCCCTGAAACCCTTCAATGTGTACGATACTCTGACAGACTGTTACTGCCGATAATGCAGTGTAACGTTTAATAAATGAATAGCTGAGTCCGTTCTGGACTTCAGACTCCTGCCTAAATTGTTTCTTTTGCATTTTCTTCCCGAGCACCTGCCCGACTGATCCTCATTACTGAAACACACGAGTGTAATCATGCAGGTAAGGAAAGATGACACATCTCCTTCATTCCCATGCCCTCAAACGTCTTGTAGCAGGGTACCATGATGATACAGGCTTCTTGAATTTCTTTTTGTCAAACTAAAGTCTTGTTTACAAAAAATAATGGTGTCACACACATTATTGGCCTGCTGGGGTTTCACTGATGTTGTGTCTGAGCAACTGTGTTCCAATCAAGTTTTTACACCTCTGAATGTCTTTGTACACGTTCACACATCTGCATGTGGGGACACAGTCAGACGCAGGAAGTTCTGGTTGATATTTAAAAAAATAAAACGACCAAAGTAAAGCCACACTCACTGAGTCTGAGTCACTTCCTCTATGAGTTCACGCCTGGGCCAAAAAAAACCGAACTGTCTCACACCTTGCACTTGACACAAACTTGACTGGTTGAGTCGTGTAAACTATTTGCTCTGCTTGTGATTGAATCTGCTCTCTCTCTCTCTCTCTCTCTCTCTCTCTCTCCGAGGACTGCACATTTCCTTAACAGGGTCTGCTTATTCACTTATCGTAACTCCAGCACTGTGTGTGTGTGATGTGTTTATTAAATCCAGAGGAAGCAGCAGGTACACTCTATTTTACATTACCACAAAACTGTCAGTGTCAATTATCAGGCATTGTTACTGCCTCCAGGTGGTCATGAGATAAATAATTAAATAATCCAAAATAAGATAAAGATAGTTACAGACATCACAAATTTAATAATATGATATCTCGTGGGGTGTCAGGGAAAATCCTTCATGTGGTTCATGTAGAAACTTTACACTTAAACCTACATGCTTTCCTGAATCGAACCCTGTTTCCACTGTGCTTGCACTTCAATCAGAAGTAAAAATGATCATATCTGGCCTACACTTTGATTATCAGTGTCATCTACATCAGTCTCTGCCTCATGACCTGTGGGAAAAAATATCTTTATCTTTTACTAGGTCACTGGAACAGGCGTAGTAGTTAGCAGGTCCGCCTAACAGTAAGAGGGTCTTGAGTATGAGTTGGCGAGGCATGGGCGTTTTTGTGTCCCCTTTTTGCTAGGGTGCTAGATGTACATACATACGCTTTCTGATCCTGATGTCATCAGTACAATCATTAAATCCTAAATTAATCTTTGCTATGTAATGATAGATGTATAGATGTAGATTTTTTAACACCTCTACAGAAGAAAAGATTTTTAAAATTATGTATACAAAATTATGTTTCCATAAAATATATAATTTAGCATCAATATCCCCACAGTCCAAAGGCAGGCGCATTAGGCTAAATGCCTCTAGTTGTGGATGTGAATGGTAGTGTGAGTGGCATTGTGTGTGTGTTTAGCCCTGTAACGGTCTGGCAAGCTGTTCAGGGTGTGTTCTCCCTTTCACCCACTGTCAGCTGAGATCGGTACCAGCCTCCCCACGACCCTACAAACAAACACTGTGCTAAACACCCATAACCCAGAGGTCCCCTTTTTTTTTTGGCAAACAGTTAAGTACATTGAATTAAGCATATTTTTAAATGATATCTTCAAATTAAAATTATTCCTATTAAACAATTGCTATAATTTAACTCACCATTTTTAAAACTTTTACTGAAACCTGAGGTTAATTAGTTGGATGCATTTTTTTTACTTATACTTTTTTATATCAACCAGTTAAACAAAAAAACTTTCTTTATGAAAACATCTGATTTTATCTCTTACTTATCATTATTAGTACTTCAGGGCCAATAACACCTTAAATGGCTGCAGACAGAAGTAGATATGGAAGGAAGTAGCATTGTCCACCACACACACACACACACACACACACACACACACACACACACACACACACACAAACCCACTTGACTGAGAAACACAAGCAAAAAGTATGACTTAAAAAACACTTGGTCTTCCTATACATTTTATAATATATTAGGTGTAGGCCTTTAACAACAACACAAATAAAGAAATACTGAAAAGCACTCATTCTCAGCACTCAACGTTAAATCAGTTTAAATTCTAAAAGTGAATGTGCAAATAAGTTTTAAAAGGAGCTGGCATAGTGGTACGCATGTCCACCTTACAACAAGAAAGTCCTGGTTTCCTCTGAGGACTCCAGTTTCCTCCCAGAGTCCAAAAACATGCACATCAGGCCCACTGACTGTTTCAAATCGCCCCTAGGTGTGAACAGTTGTGTGTGTGTGTGTGTATGTGTGTGTGTGTTGCCCTGCTATGGTCTGGCGAGCTATTTAGGATGTACCCTGCCTTCACCCAGAGTCGGCAAAGATAGGAACCCTATTAGGATTAAGTGGTTCAGCAAATGAATGAGTGGGTCAGGAAAGAAAACACAAAAAGTGTTTCCCAGTGGCATACATACACACACACACACACACACACACACTTAACATGTACGCAGACTACATTTTCACTGAACGTGAAATATTTTAGTAGAAGTTGATCAGAAGCGTCCTTGTGTGTGTTCACCTTTCAGAAAATTTGATTACAAGTTTCATAGATTCGTTATTTGTTAGATGTGTGTGTTTGTGTGTGTGTGTGTGTGCGTGTGTGTGTGTGTGTGTGTGTGTGTGTGTGTGTGTGTGTTTAGCCCCGAGGCTACGTGAACATGATGGTACAAGCAAACTGATATCTCTGTTTGCATTAATGTTTTTCTTTCCAGAATTCCTCTCAGGTCTTTTTTTCAGCGGTTTCACCACACACACACACACACACACGCTGTCTTTCATATCAGTCAAGGATATGACTCAGAATAAGGCACAATCCAGCTTTGATTGAACAGAACAGAGAAACATATGCTCCTCATGTCTCTGTATAGCTGGGGTTCCAAATCCCAAAATTCGGTACCAAAACAATCAGCCCATGTTGTATAAAACCCACAGTAACATATAATAGCATATCCGTTCAAAATAGAGTATAGTAGTATACAATTTGGGACAAATCCCATAATAGAGTGTGCTTGACGACACCAGTGTGTGTTCTACTTGTTTAGTCAAGGCCTCAGCCCAAATCCTCGCTGCATGCTTTTCTCAGTACTAGTGAGTCTAGTTGAGCTTTTGTGTAGGAGTTTTGTATTTAAACATCAGAGTACTCTGGTACGAGTTTCCACAAAAAAAAGGGCTTTATTTCCCCAATAAAAATAAAAGATGAGCCAACTGTATTGTGACGCCCATGAGTCCATGATTGACAGCTCTCTTGCACTCCCTCTTGTATGTGGGGGCACTGATTTAAAAAAAATTAAAATAAATAAGAAGTAAACGTGTGTATCTACAAATACCTTCACTCCCTCGATGTTTCACTCATAAAGCCGGTCCCATCAGAAAGTCAATATAAGGAGCACGTTTCAAAACATTTTAAGCAATCCCATAATTCAGTTCACCACCACCACCACCATTAGTGTTGGAGAAGTGTGGTATGTAGGACTGTTAATGTATATTTATTTATACAACTTTTGCCTTTTATCATATCTAGTAATGCACTTGCCATGGCTATGGTGTCACTTCCTGTGTTCCACAAAGAGCTGTGATCTTCCAACAACCATGGTGACTAAGAGAGTTTTTGACAGCCGTGTTCATCTTAGATGAATAGTTAATAAAACACACCCTGCAGTCCGGTTTAAACATTCACAGAGACACACCTTAGAGAGAGAGAGAGAGAGAGAGAGAGAGAGAGAGAGCCTGTGTGTGTGTGAGAGAGAGAGAGAGAGTTTGCGTGTGTGCATGCATGTGTGTGTGTGTGTGTGTGAGAGAGAGAGAGAGAGAGAGAGAGCGAGCGAGAGAGAGAGAGATTCATACACTTGATTTTCTTAAAAACATGCTAGTCTCTACCCGTATCACTCTGCTGATCCACCAGCAACCACCTTCAACCCCCTAGAGCTATCGTTAACGTTAAAAAAGACTGTGTGGCCAGTGTTCTGGGGTAAGTATGTAGATCTCAAATTTGATACGACTTTGATGCCTTTAGTGTTAAACCAGTAGCACCACATAGGAAGGAAATACAAAATTACAATGATATCTGCCTTGCCTTCAGAGATACTAGCTGAGTTACCTTAAAAAAAAGTTTTTACACTCTGGTTGAAACTTTCTCAAGCGTTTTCACACCCCTGTTAAAACTGCAGACTTGAAAGACTTGAAAGTGACATGAAAGATGAAGATGAGGACCAGCGTGAGAAAATGGGGCACCACAGTGATATTACAATGAACAGGTTACCACGCTGCTTGAAAATGGTAGAGAAGAAAAAGTATACGGTATCACGGTGGTATAGTAGTTTACACATCCGCATCACATCAAGATCAAGAAGGTTCGAGTCCCGGGGCTCAGGCATTTCTGTGTAGAGTTTGCTTGCATGGGTTTTCCACCGGGTACTCCGGTTTCCTTCAACAGTCCAAAGACATGCACATTAGGCTAATTGGCTGATCCAAATAGCTCCTAGGTGTAAGTGTGAGTATGAATGATTGTGTTTGGGTGATGGCCGTGTGATGCTACAGTGAACTGTTCAGGGTGTACCCTGCCTTTGCCCAGTGTTGGCTGAGATAGGCTCCAGCCTACCTGCAACCCTTAACCATTAACATAGATATCTGCAAAGGAAACCGGAGCACCCAGAGGACCCAGCATACAAACTTCGCACAGAAAGTCTGGGACTCGAACTCAGGACCTTCTTGCAATGATGTGCTAACCACTACACCACTGTGCCACTTCTTAAAAAAACATGAAAAACAAAATATCAATATGGGGCAGTGGTGTATCGGTGATATGGTGCTGGCTTACTGATCCGATAGTCAGGGGTTCAGCCCCGCTATCACTGAGTTGTCACAGCTGCCCCCCAGTGCAGCTAACTGGGTAATCAAAGGCCGGCCATGTCTCTCACTGTCTGTGGTGAGAGGCATGTAATAGAACTATTGCTGTCATTGGTAAAGAGTAGGTCATTGGGTTGCCGTCAGCGTGTTCCTGTCCTGCGATGGCCTTGCGAGCTGTCAGCAGGAAAATATATTTCTAGAAACGTCTATTACTCACTATCATCAGTACTACACAAGTTTCCATGAACTGGGAATCCCAACAATGCCAAAAATCCACCACCCAAGGTCCAAGGTTCCCTGTCAATCACAGAGACATTAGCCAATTAAGGTCACAGAGCAGCCATGATCCATGAACCATCGCTGACATTCATCAAGAGTAGGCCATTGGGGTGCCGTCAACATGTTTCTGCCCTGCAATGGCCTTGTGAGCTGTCCAGGGTGTATTCCGCCCTCAGCTAGAGTCGGCTGAGATGGGTACCATCCTTCCTGTAGCCCTAATTACTATTAAGCAGTTCAGAAAATTAATGAATTAATTTTAAGATCTAGAAAAGTTCAACCTCGACGACTCTACAGGTTTTACAAGATTTTACCATAAATAGATGGCATTTTTTTTTTTCAAATAAAATTCACTCCTCACTCTTTCACTGACTTATTACTAAGTGAGTAAACCATTCAATCCTAGTAAACACTGGGCGAAGGCGACACATACCATGAAGAGCTCACCAGTCTATCACAGGGCAACACGCACACAATCATTCACACACTCACACCTAGGGTCAATTCGGACCAGCCAGTTAGCCTAATGTGCATGTCTTTGGACTGTGGGAGGAAACTGGAGTACCCGGAGGAAACCAATGCAAGCACAAGGAGCACATGTAACTTCCACACAGAAACACCCTCGCCGAGCCCAGGGCCTTCTTGCTGTGAGGCAGGTGTGCTAACAGTTATGCCACCACGCCACCCACATAAAATTACATTCTGTTTCTGTCATCATAAATTAAGTTTAAAGCTCAGACTTTAAAGCGTTTCAATACAGGCCGCTGACTTGCTTCATTTGGCTTGCATGAACTTGAAAAGAAATACTAATCAAATGGCCTGCAGTATCAACCAGTCTCAATTTTCACACTATCTTGAATTCTTACAGTCATGAGCGCCACAGTGCTGCGTGTAAAAGCTTGCATCCCACAGTCCTGAAACGCTGATAAAAATCAATACGCTGTCTGCTCTGTTTGTGAGACTCACATGTTAAAAAGAATTCAGAAGCATCTCGGATGTGGGCAGTGACATAAACAGGAGTTGCTTTCCTTTGGATGAGGGTGAGCAGAAAATAAAATCAAGATTGTTTTTGTGATTGTTTTAAAGATGCAATCTACCACAAAACAAGCTTTCAATATGACTAACACTGTCAAAAAACATCATTAAGATACTTCCACTAAGAACGCACCCTATCCTGCTGCCTTTGTCACAGGTAGTGCAGAACTGAAAAGTGAAATTCACTTCTTTTTTCATTCGTTTTCCAAACTGCTTAATCCTATTAGGGTCATGGGGAGGTTGGTGCCTATCTCAGCCAACTTTGGGCAAGACGGAGTACACCCGGAAGAGCTCACCAGTCCATCGCAGAACCAACACACACAACGGTTCACACACACACTCAGGGGCAATTAGGAACAGGGAGACCATGCAAACTCCACACAGGAACACCATCACCGAGCCTGGGACTCGAACCCAGGACCTTAATGCTGTGAGGGGATGTGATAACCACTATGTCACCATGCCACCCTAGTTCTTCATTATTACACAAATATTATTTTTCACTGGCAAGAATGACTATGGAAGACATTTTGTATTGAGTCTTTTACATTTACAACATTCAACAGACGCCTTATGGTTTATAAAAGTGACCCCCAGACGAATTACAGAAATGCTTTGTTGTCTGAATCAAAAACAAACCTAATGCAAGGCCTGCAATCAGTTCAAATCCCTGTTTTGGAGGTATCGACTATAGTGTAGATATTGAGGGAAAACTCACATCCTTCTGTACTGAAAGAGATGTTACACATTTAGAGGTGATGGCACATGAATGCCACTTGCCTGCCTTGTCCTGCATGCACATCTGGCCAGAGGTGTTCCTGATACCTAATCTATAAACAAACCTAACACTGTCATTAAGTCTTTCTTCATCAAGTACAACACACACACACACACACACACATACACACACACCGAGATGCTTGAGTGCATGTGTGCGCACTTGTATGAGTGCACGTGCGGGAGTGCGTACTTACAGGTAACGCTCTTGACCCACAGTTTGCCGGTGCATCGCCACTGAAAGTCCGAAGAAGCTTCCGGGTGTCCCTCCCTCCTTTACCACCGCAAAGCGCGAATCCAGGTTAAATCCCGCACATACACCAGAATACATCAACACAAACAGCACAGTCTGGACTGTCCGGAGTTGTGACGTCATTGTGCTGACCCCCCTTTTTTAAATAACCACAAAAGTCTGGGGAGCTTTCTATTATTCGTGCTCCTAACACGCACGAGCTGGTTAATGTCCAAGTCCAAGTACAGTAAAGAAGAGGAGGAGGAGGAGGAGAAACTGTGCGTGGACACACACACAGCCCCTCCCATGTATGTTCGCTCGAGGAGGAGCCCGAAAGGTTCCCTTGCAAAGTGAAAGCTATGAGATTAAACTCATTAACGCAGTAAATCACTCAGGGACTGTGTGCGCCTTGATATCTTCAGTGCGCCTTTTCCCCCTCGAACCCTATTCCACCCACCAGAACCCCCCTCCCAAAAAACCCCGACTTGAACCATATCATATTACTGCAACACCTGCAAGGAGAAATTCACCCTTCAGGCACCAAAAAAAACCAAAAAAACATCAAACTCTCACCTGTGCAAAAGCTGTGCATGTCAAGTTTCCACCTATGATTTCTGTGACTTCATTAAGGCAAAAAATAAAAAAGCAAACACTATATAGCACACTATCAAATAAAATAAAAAAAGGGGAAAAAACTTTACATTTAAGCAAAGCCTTGTATTGTACGACTTTAATATAAAAATAATAAATATACACAAAGCGGATAAATGATTAATAAATTCTGCATGAAAGCAAATTAAAACAGGTCATTTATTACTTCACTGAGATTTTTGAATAAAGACCTGATTCATAATAGACTGTGAATTCACTCCCTTTCTATAAAAGTGAAGCATGTCTGACTAAGTCCAGAATCACTTACTCATTCACTACCCCTACTCATTATCTATAGGGAATTAAATTATATAGCGATGCAGAGGATCATATAGTGAGCTCAAAGGTAATCCATCCATCGCTTTGACAAACCGCTTTATCATACTAGGGTTGCAGAGCTGACTTTGGGTGCAGGGAGGCCAGACATCCGCACAGGACCACCACACACACAACCATTCACACACATATTTACACTTGCAGGCAATTTCGTGCAGCCAGTTAACCTAATGTGCATGTCTTTGAACCATTACAGGAAACTGAAGTACCCAAAGGAAACCCATGCATGCATTGAGAGAACATGCAAACTGCGCACAGAATCTCAAACACAAGACCTTTTTGCTACGCTCCAATGCCCCGAAGCTCAAAGGTGAAGCGGAGTAATTAAAAGGGTAATGCTGTCACACAATTAAAACCTGACAGGTGAACGTCAATTGAGCTGGTGGACCATTCACAGCTTATTCCATGGCTACAAAAACAAACATATTATCGAATGTAATTAATTCATTTTCATACATTCATTCATTCATTTATTCATTTGCCAAACCGCTTAATGCCACTAGGGTCTCACTTATAACTATGGGGAACTTCCAGTGGAGTAACCAACTGACCTAATGTGCATGTCTTTGGACTGTACACGGTCACACTACAACTTTACCAGTAGTGATGGACCACAGGAAATGGAGAAGAGCAATGACTGACTGTAGTTCTGTCTGGTAAATCATTAAAAAAGAGACGCCATTAATTATCCTAACCAGGAAGTTGTTTAATCATTGGTTGACCTTTTTGCAGTGTGTGCGTGTGTGTGTGTGTGTATTCTGTGCTCTGATTACTCGAACAAGAGCTCCAAAATCACAGCATCTCTGAACAAAGGCCGAGTCTATAATTATACTGTGAGTAATGTCCATCCTCTCTCGTTCTAATCACTGTGTGTCACTGACAGGCACATATAATCGAGCCCAGAGTTCGTGCTCATTGTTCGTGTTTTATACACTTTCTTTCAATACTTTCAGAGTGCCCAGTCCACACGCCAACACCTTCTACTCACACCCCCCGATTGCTATAAAGTCACTCCCCTGTGGGGATATAACAGGAAGTATATCAGAAGGAAGTGAGGGTAGTGATTGTGTTCATATTTCCTGTTCTGCTCTGCATCAATGGACAAAAAAAGTGTGTGTGTCTGTGTGCGTGTGTGTGTGTTGGGGTGGAGTGGGGGGTTGGAGGTGGGTTAAGAGTAATTGTTTTGCTAATATAATACTCTCTCTCATCAGTCATTTGCTGAACTGCTCAATCCTGCTTCTGTGGTCACAGGGAGGCTGGAGGCTGTCTTAGCTGACAGTGGGGGGTACTCCCTGAACAGCTCTGCAGACCATCACAGGGCAATACACACACAACCATTCACACTAACATCCACACCTAGGGGCAATTTGGAACAGCCATTTAGCTTACTGTGCATGCCTTTGGACTGTGGGAGGAAACCGGTGTACCCGGAAGGAACCCATGCCAGCACAGGGAGAACATGCAAACTCCACGTCAACCAATATCATCCTGCCCCACTACAGTTGATGGCCCCGAGCTGCTGGTGTAGTTAATGCATGATTTGATGAGCAATGCATGTGATGAACAGATTTGACTCATCATTCTCATTCAGAACATGCATGCGTGTGTTTATTGCACTCCCATATTCAGTCTTGTCCAGTGATCTGAATTATGGAATTGCCCTCTGAAAAGGACACTAGAGACTTCACGAGGACTCCAGTGACAGGCTAGTGCTTGAAATATGAAAATGACAGCTGTATTATTTAAGTACATACCCCCTCCACCCCTCAGCATCACCCCCAACCCCCACGACCATCCTCACCCTCCCCATGGCCACTGACATTTGTAACAATTCACCTTGGGAAAAATTAAATTGGTGAAAAACATTTTGTCTCTCCTTGTCTCTCTTCTCTCTCTCTCTCTCTCTCTCTCTCTGTGTCTCTCTCACTCTCTCTGTCTGTCTCTCTCTGTCACACACTCACTCACTCACACACACACACACACACACACACACACACACACACACACACACACACACACACACTCTGTGTCTTGTGTGACTTTGATCATTGCAACCATTTAACTCCCAAAAGGCATTATACAAAGTAATTACCCCTATCAGACCCACACACACACACACACACACACACACACACACACACACACACACACACACACACACCTCTTTTGTTTTGTTTTTTTCCTCCAGTACTTTGGCACTGAACCACAACGTTCTAATATCTCATACGGACAAATATGAAGCAGATCCAAGCTGACCTTCACCACCACTGTGTGTGCGTGTGTGAGT
>JBCNYG010000005.1:5334892-5346242 GCA_039654305.1 Porochilus rendahli | reverse complement strand
TTATTAATATTATTATTATTATTATTATTATTATTATTATTATTATTATTATTATTATTATTATTATTATTATTATATGGATATAGCAATATCCTTGCCAGTGGAACTGCATTATGGCTATTCTGCACCAGCTGCATTATTTCTACTCTAATCTCAGTGGAACACAGGAGCATTAATCCTAATAAAACTATCAAACTCCAGTTCTCTGATTTAAATCAGTGTATTAAGGTAATATTAAGGTAAATTTAAATATATAGCCTATTGATTTAATTTCTTATCTACACAAGTCTAAGTGCATGAACACTTGCATCATCTCGTGATACTCCTCATGAATAATTAATAACTTTATGATCATATACCTGCATGGAAGATTGTGGAAATAAGGAGAATGATGCAGAAGCAACACACTCACCATGCAGGGAGATTTCCTCGTGCTGTCGGTAAAAATTCCCAGTTTAATGCTTGTGCATGGTCCCGACAGTGTTAAAGCCTCCGGTCACTGCAGCCTCACTGGAATCCAGAGCCGTGGACGTCTTCTGTCTGTCTGTGTGGGTTTTTTTCTTATTCCGATTGCATTCTGCATTAAAGCTCTGGCTGCACGTGCCTTTATTTATACGATCGAACATAGGTTTTTACATCAGCACGCGCAGGATGCACATCTCCATTCTGATGTCTGAAAGCATTCATAAATCCTTCACTCCGTTATTACACTAAACATCTACATAATGACGGTGACCGTGATTATTATGATGGTGGTGGTGATCATTATAATGTTGATGATGACGAACGGCTTAATGCAAAAATCCAAACTGCATGCGCTGATAGAGAGAGAGAGAGAGAATGTGTGAGAGAGAGAGAGAGAGAGAGAGAGAGAGAGAGAGAGAGAGCAGGCACAGGAGCATTGAGTAAAGAGAGGGCGCGTGAGAAAATGATGGAGGGATAGAGAAAAAGGGAGAGGATTAAAGGATAGGGGGAAAAAAAAGCAAAATGGTGCCTGGAGATGAACTTCTTGTCAATTAGTCTCTAAATATAATTAAGGATCTAATCGCACCCTCCCCACTGTTGATTAGTTTCCCATAATTCCAGAATAGTGTTTTATTATTATATTTTATCAGTTTGGCTATAATGAAAATATTATTATATTATTAATAAGTCATCCTTTATAAGTATTGGGGCTGTCAATTGAGTAATGGAGAGATACACTGCCCAGCCAAAAAAAAAACAACCCTAAAATAAAGTCATACACTGTGTTCATGGAGAGCCTTGCTAACAGGGCCATTGTTTTTTTACACTCTCCATGTGCACCGATCATACACAAAGCACTTTCAGCTTCAGTCTGATCCCACCACATTCTAGCAAAGAATAGTTTTGGAGGTCTTTCATACCCTCGGATTTCAAATTGTACAACCCATCCATCCAGTGTTAGCTGTGCTACACTATAATTTTTACATTCTGCCACAGTGTATCACACAGCATCATGGTCATTATGTGTGTTCTCTGTGCATTGTCTGTTTTCTTGCAAATTGTTGTTTATTGGCTAATTATGCTCCTGCAACAACACAATCTCCCCAGGGATCAATAAAGTACTCTGCCCCAACCCCGTCTTTATGTGGTGCTCATGCAGCAGGCTGTGAATTACAGGTAGAATGGAAATAGTGCTAAAGTTCTTAACTTGTAATTTCTGACCTTCTGGGAATGAAAATCAAAGAAAATGTCCCTCATCTCATGATTCCTACTAAGGGATTCCGGATGATCTCCACAACTTTGATTTTTGTAAGTGACATCAAATAAACATGGCTGCTCCCAGCATTATCAGTTAACCGTGCACATGTGTGTGTTTGTGTGTGTGTGTGTGTGTGTGTGTGTGTGAGAGAGAGAGAGAGAGAGAGAGAGAGAGAACGAGCCCTCTACTGGCTTCAAGTACTCACTCACTCATTTAAAGATCAGACAGAAACATTTTCCCCAGATTTCCATGGCATTAATCCTGAAGCTGTCAGTGCACATGAGGACAAAGTGCTTCCTTCAGAGTATTCAAAGATGTTTAAGGATCCTCAGAGCTCTCACAATTCTATATGCATGTACAAGGCCAGACCTATTCAGTGACACCTGAAAGTCAGCAGTGATGTAGTGTTTAGCACGTCATCTGCCTCACAGCAAGCAGATCCTGGGTTTGAGTCCCAGGCTCCATGAGGCTGTTTCAGAGTGGAGTTTGCATGTTTTTCTAGTGCTTGTGTAGATCTTTCTTTTGGGTACTCTAGTTTCTTTTCAGTCCAAAGGCATGCACATTAGGCTAATATGTTGATCCCAATCATCCCTAGAAGAGCATGTGTGTGTGTGTGTGTGTGTGAGAGAGAGAGAGAGAGAGAGAGAGAAATGGCCTTGTAGTCTACTTGCAAGCTGTTTAGGATGTATCTTACTTTTGGCCAGAGTCCGCTGAGATAGTAACTGTTGCAACATTCAGCAGGTTCAGTAAATGAGTGGCAAATGAACATAGACAAATATTCGAGGGGAAGGAATAACCTGTATAATCATACATCTAAGTCTTTTTCTTGCTTTTTTATTGTATTGTGTGACATCAGGATACTGTATTGTGTATATTTAGTATATTATTGACTATGTGTGTGTATATTCTGTGTATTGTGTACTGTAAATGTAAAGATACAGCACAGCCCCAGGCAGCATCAAACAATCAAACAATAAATACTATGATTAAAAACTTGTCCTGTTACAATGTATCTATCCATATGAGAGAGATCTGGTACAATTAATATTTTTTATGCAGAGTTTTTACTCCATATTAGGGAATTGAACCACCCCATTTTATTTAGTCTACTTGCACTAATAGGAAGGATACCAAATCCTGAGACATGTGCTGCAGCTTTGAGATTTTCTGCACAATCTGTTGGATGTTTAACTACTGTAACAATTGTTCGCTTTTGCTTGCGGCTCCCCCTGGTGTTAGTAAATTGTTGGATTGTGCATAGTTTGTTTGCCGGTTAAATTATTTTATATCACTCTGTATTGAATTATATAGTTTATTTGTTTGTTAACCTCGATTTTCCCATAGATTTATAATGCAATTAAATAAACAAAAATTATAGAATAGACTACTGTAATATTTGTAGCTTCATTATTGTTATATTGTTTTGCATTCTGTGAATTTATAGGCTTCATTCCTGCTGTTCATGCTTCCTTGCCTTTCTTTCTTCAGAGGAAGAATACTGGAATGGAGGAAGGTACAGGTGAGAAGGCATGGAAATAAAACGAATAAGCAGATTTACAGAAATGGGACGCCCCTACGAGTTTAAGGTCGACTTGATAGAAATGGCGCATAGTGACGTCAGTAAGAGAGCATTGAAAGCTCTCTCTCTCTCTCACACACACACACACACACACACACACACACACACACAAACACACACTATTTATACAACAATAACAGTGCAGGTTCGGGCAGCATGTATGCGTGTGTGCTGACGAATAGGCTCGCGCGTGCGGAGGCAATCTGTTCGCGCTGCAGTCTTGTGTCGCTGTCCGCTGCTCCGGTGCTGAAGTCGCATGCGCCCCCTTTCCGGCAATGAGCCCGCCCTTCTCCGGGGCGCCGCTGTGATTGGTGATTGTAAGTGTCCACGAGAGAGAGAGAGAGAGAGAGAGAGAGAGAGAGATACGGAGTTTACACGGATCAGGCCTAAATAAATACACTACAGTTATGTTATTAAATGAGTTGAACAGTTTTATACAGTTTAATTGACAGAGAAAACATAGTTATCAAATCAGGTACCTAAACCTAAAATAAATATACAGATAAGAAATCAAATTATTTAATACTACTACTATAACTAATAATAATAATAATAATGAATAATATTATTAATTTCATTATTAATAATGATTTCTTTTTACAACCTATTAAGGCCAAGTAATAGGCTATAGACAAATAAATACATACATTTAAAAAAGTCAGACAGGCTACATACCTGTGTTTTTAAAATACAAAATAAAACATTTTAAATGCACTTAAAGGTAACTGAAAATTATCCGTAATTAATAATCTTGCAAGCTGAGATTAAAAGAATCCTCAGTCCAAAGCCAGTCCATGAGCCTGATCCCATCACCCTAGCTGTCTTTTCATCGAGTGGAGGGATGCAACCCTGTGAAGGAACCGGAGATGCAGTTAAAGGGCTTTGACAAGCACCCATAGACTACAAACCAAGGGGTGACGTCACGGTTGCTACATCCACCTCTACCCAGTCTATGCGTTGAACCACAGTTCTAACCGGACTGCCAACAGTGTTGTGGTCTAACCCAATCAACACCAGGGTTATCCTTTTTTTCTTTTAAGTCTGCTTCGCGTGTCGCAGCTAACCAATCAGAGAGCTCAGGGTGGAGAGGTGGGGAGAGGGGCCTCACTGCTTGAAAAGAGGTGTGAAGTGAAACAGGGCTGTGGGAGAAGCAGCAGAGTCATTCAACGCAAAGATGGCTACTCGGGTAAGATACAGAGCTCACCTCGACATTTAACACACACCAGCGTAAGGTTAAATCTGTTTACTGAAGTGTGTGTGTGTGTGTGTGTGAGAGAGAGAGAGAGAGAGGGGAACGACAGTCATGATATCGAGGACCGAGATGAGGTGTGGTTTTAAAGCTCGGATGATTGCAACGGACATCATTAAATACACATCAGTACTGTTTACAATGATGACATTTTAAAAATGGTGTTACCTGGGTGGTATCAGGACATTAATGCTTGGTGTGTGTGTGTGTGTGTGTGTGTGTGTGCAGGCGAAACTGCTGCATTATCGTCGTTGACATTTTGTCCTCAGAACGTCACGTGATTACTCATGGACTGTTATTAATGATTAATTCACGACCTTTTTGTATTTGATGTGTTTCTATCCTTACCTCTGTCCCAAATTAACTCCCTAAACAGTCACCTATACTGCACACTATCATGAGGATTGGGACACAGCCTGAGTAAACAAACAAATCCCTATTATGTAATTTATTCCAATAAACACTCCTGGTGTGTGTGTGTGTGTGTTTAGTAACAGATCGGTGTAAGTGTGTGTTCAAATCACCATCTCCGTTTATGCATTGCTTATTTTTGTTTATTTGTTTGTTTTTTGTTTGTATATCAGATGTCCAAGTGTCAGCTTTAAACCCCAATTGTTTTTAACTTGGATTATTATATTTGCCTGCTGCTACAGCAGATAGCATCATATAATCCACCAAACTTATAGTTATAGAATATTTTCACAGATTATTGCAGCCTGAGTTTTATGAGTACATGTGGCTAGATCAGGAATTGGGTAGACTGCACCACGTTGCAGGCAAACGTACAATTTCTGTTGGAATTTTTATTCTTCCACCATTTTGTTCCTTATATGGTTAAACGCCACCCTCTCTGACATCATCACTTCTTTTATGTGGCATCTTCTGTCTGTGACATCACTTCTTCCTCATCATCATCACCTTTTCCTCACCATCACTTCTTCATCACTGCCTATGCTCTTCGTTAGTCTCGGCGCTCGGACCCCAGGAATCGCCGCTTGTGATCATGACACATTAAAACACCAGCTTACAGTGCGGTACATGCAATTATTAAAAGCTATAGACTGAGTGAACTGTCTGTCTGTATTAGTCTGCAAGCCAAAGCAGTAACCCCAGACCAAAGAATGGTGATGATGCGATTGTACAGTTTGTAATTGCTGTTAAAAATTAAACAAACAACAACAAACAGTTAAAGGAACTTTTGTGTAGAAACATAGATGTTATTAAAATGAGTATAAACTTTCAGTTCTTTAAAGTCAGTGTTGGGGTAAACTTTGATAGTAGGAAACCTCATATAAATATAGAAATTGTGTGTGTATGTGTGTATGTGTTGGGGAGAGAGAGAGAGAGAGAGAGAGAGAGAGAAAGAGAGAGAGAGAGATTAGAAAAACCCTAACCTTTTGTTTAAAAAAACAACTTGCAGGGTTTATTTCAGCAAATCAATGAAATGTTTCCCATTTCAGCACTTTGTATGTCTGTGTGTGTGTGTGTGTGTGTGTGTGTATGTGTCTGTGTGTCTGTGTGTGTGTGAAGGAAAGAAAGAGAGAGACTGAGGAAACCTGCATGGAGTATTTTTTTTACATTATTTTGATTTTGTTTTAAAATTACACAACAGTTATAAAAATGTCCCGCAATACACATACCCTACTACACAAACACAGAAGTGCCTGGCCATCACACCCATACTGGCTTATTAAATACACTCATCACTCATTTGCCAAAGTGTGTGATGTAAACTCTTAGCGTCGAGGGAAGGCTGGAGCCTATCTCAGCCAACACTGAGCCAAGGTGGGGTACATACACCCTGAACAGCATGCCAAAGCAATTCAGGACAACACACCCAACCATTCACAAACACATCCACACCTAGGGGCAATTTGGAACAGCCAGTTATCCTCATGTGTATGTCTTTGGAGTGTAGGAGGAAACCTGAGTACCTGGAGGAAATCCATACAAGCATTGGGAGAACATAAAAACTCCACACAGAAACCCCCAAGCCCAGGACTCGAACCCAGGACCTTCTTTCTGTGAGGTGGACGTGCTAAACACGACACTAGCGTTCCACCCCTTATTAAATATACCTTTACCCAAAAGTATTACCGGTATAGGGATCTGTACTCCTTTTGCTGTTAGAATAGCTGCCATCTTCTACAGTATCGGTTCTCTAGATTTTGGAGGGGCTGTCAGGATTTTCCCTTTCAGCCCAGAGAGTATTATTTATCTCACCATAAAAAACCA
Organism: Porochilus rendahli; assembly: GCA_039654305.1. NCBI lineage: Eukaryota > Metazoa > Chordata > Actinopteri > Siluriformes > Plotosidae > Porochilus > Porochilus rendahli. The sequence goes on along the minus strand of JBCNYG010000005.1, from coordinate 5,339,456 downwards.
AACAAATAGATATTCGATAAACTGTTTCTTAAAGACATCAAATCATTCATAATTACTAAACAGCATGTTTCACTCAATTATTGCAATATATTTCATGTTGTTATTCAATTCTGTATATAGTACATACTAGTAATATCTAGTATTGTAATAAAATTGTTATTAAGCACTTATTGAGCTGTAAAATCACCTAAATCTGAAATCCTAACCATAATAAACGCTTCCTTCTAACCAAAGATCCCAAAACCCTCATACTAAACCCTGAACTCAAACACATGCCTTAAACCTAAATTCCTAAAAGTCCTTAAATCCAAAGTTTACTTTACGTCTTACTATAAATCATTAAGTGGGAGGCACAGTGGTGTAGTGGTTAGCACGTCCACCTCACAGCAAGAACGTCAAGTCCTGGGTTGGCATGAGTGCTGTTCCTATTGGGTGTACAATGCCTTCACCCAGAGTTGGCTGAGATAGGCTGCAGTCTCCCCAGGACCCTAGTAGGAATAAGCGGTTTGGCGAATGAGTGAGAGTGAGTGAGTATAAATCATAAAATGCAGATCTATAGCCCTTTGAGTTGTTTTAATTTTCCAGACAGTCTGTTTTGGGTTTTTTTTTCTTTTCTTTTCTTTCTTTGGTCATAGTTCAGTGTAAGAGCAGATCTTAGAAGAAGCGAAGAAATATTTCTCATCACACATAACGCCACATTCATACAGGAATCGACGAGCAACAAGCAGCCATGCAAGTTCAATGAGTTCGCCGAAAGCTTTCCGCAGGGAAACGACGAGCACGGGTTTCATTAATCCGCGCACGTCAACATGGAAGAGGAGGTTACTACTGCTGTATCTTAATGTCCTGTGATTTATAACTGCACACAGATATTTTAGAAGGACAATAACTGGATACGCCATGCTTGGGTCCACATTTATAAAGCGTTCGGCATTTCCTATAAATAATAATAATAATGCTGATGATAAGATACACATGATAATATGAGTTACAATAAACTTAAATCATTCTCGAACACAGAACCTTCTTGCTATGATGCGGAAGTGCTAATCACTATACCACCATTTACTATCATAATAGAGACATTAATAACAGTCTTCTTGCAGACCTGAATCTGATTATTATCTGATTATTTTTATTTCATTCCTTGTTCCTTTGGTTTGTTTGCATTGGTCCTCGAGGTGGTTGTATTTTGAGCTCCCGCCCACAAAGGTTGCGCCAATCCATCATGTGCTGAAGCTGCGGCTTTTAAACGTGGTATGCTTGTTCACTACTATGAGTGCTAGAATGAGTTTGTGTGTGAGTGACCTTGACCTACTTTGCAAGGTCACAGAGGCAAAACTGTATATTGGGTTTCCAGACATTTACTTGCCGCACGCTGAACCTGGGGCTTTCAGACTTGGTATGCTCGTTCTATATTGGCATATTATGAAATGGTCCTTTCAGGGAGAAGCGTCCGGACCCCTGTGGTCTATTTCTATTTTAGGAGCTGTGTGATGAAATAGAGATTAAAGCTACTGTGGCAGACTGTACTGCTTAAATCCAGTTAGATTTAACCCTGTAGAGACTTGGCCATGGCCGTGACTGGATTTATCGTCTGTTATTTGTATGTGTGTGTGTGTGTGTGTGAAAGAGAGAGAGAGAGGGAGAGAGATGGTGTAGAACTAATAAGGTGGAAGTGCATGGATGTTGTTTAGGGATGATTATTGGGTCGGACAAGCTGAAATGTAGAGCCTTTAGTGTGGAGCATAGAGTTAATGAGCTGGTTCTAATAAAAAGTAGTAAAATGTAGTATGTATAGTATATTACTGTATATATTCTTCTTCTGCTGCTATACTATACGGTAATATATAGCGCTATTAAGCAAGTGGGGGACTGATAGGAGTGAGTAGGTTAATGAAAGGTTAGCCTGATATATGTATCCTGTAGCATGGAGTATGGATGGATGGGATGGTTCAGCAAGAGGATCGCGCTGGTAGGCTGGAGCAGACTGGGCACTTTTGGGATGATATCACATGACCAGCTTGCTTTTAATTGATCAAATTGATCCTGAGCTCGATCCTTGTTGGCCAGCAAAGGGCCTGTTAGTCTGCGAAAAAAACGGGACGAGTATGAAGAGATGTATTGGAGAGATTGGCTTGTTGCCACTGCTGCAGTAATTCCCTCTTCTGGGTTTTCTGGTGTTCCGTGTTAATGACTTTCCCCCTCCCGTCTGTTTACAAAATATGTCTTCATCCATCCCAGTGAAACTTGAGCAATTAGTGCATATCGTAGGAGTGGGGGGAGGTAATGCATTTCCATTTAAACGATGGAATCATTCAAAGGACAATGCCATGACACCCATATCACAAATATGGTGCGTTAACTTAAAGCCCATTTATGCTCCCTTAATGTACAAAAAGAAATAATAGTATGTCCACCTCACAACAAGTCGGTCCTGGGTCCATTTTCCGGGCTCGGATGTTTCCATGTGGAGTTTGCATGTTCTCCCCATGTTTGTGTGGGTTTCCTCCAGGTTCTCCGGTTTCCTCTTACGATTCGAAGCCATGCGTGTTAGGCTATTTGGCTGTTCCAGGTGTGAGTGTGAATGGTTTAGTGAGTATTGCCCTGTGATGGTCTGGCGAGCTGTTCAGGGTTTACCCTGCCTTCGCCTTGTGTCAGTGGAGATTAGCTCCAACCTCCCTGCCACCCTAATAGGATAAATGAGTGAGTGAGAGTTTCAAATGTCCACATACTTCAGTATGTCATTTATGTCAGGATCGATATTAAGCAATGCGTCCACTAGGGGGCAGCTCAGAGATGACAAGACACAAACATGGCGATTACTCTGCTCGCTCACAGACGTGTAAACATATACAAATCGGTCTTGCATGGATCGCCATTTTTCCTTCGCTGCTGACCAGTTCATGTCAGTGATCCCCCGGCTGTTCTATTTCTTCTTGTGATGTTTATAACTTCTTAAAATTTCGTTCCCTCTCTTTGGAAAGCTGAGCTATTATTACAAAATATTCTTTGTGACTCCGCACTGAACTGTTGGCTCCGGTGGAAAATAAAACCACCTATCATCTCCATATTGCAGATCCGTTTGACTGACATCGTGCTTTACATGCCTAAGAAACCCTTATCCCTTTTTATTTTCACATCCTTGATTATTTAGTCTGCTTTAATAAGTATTAACTGTGTTGAAAGGCTGTTCAGAGCCAGTATGCTGCTAATGAGCATTTTGGAATGAAAAGGGCCAATGTGATTGCAGGCTCTCATTTCAGCCAAATAGAAAGCACACACTGATAGTTGATTGGACGCCAAGATGAACTCATTAACCGAATGGAATAAGGTGTGACTCCTGCATGGTTGGAAAGAAAGCCTGCTGGGATTATTCAGTGCTTGTATCTTTTGCAGAAATGACAGATTTGAGTATTCTTGCCTCAGTATATATTGCTTGGTAATTGACCGATGCATTATGGGATACACTGAGTGCACTATATATAGTGTATAACAGGGATGCCAGACTCATTTTCACTGAGGGTCACGTCACAAAATTGCTTGGTCCCCAAAAAGCTGAATAATCAACTGAACATTTCCAAAAGGGTATGAAATGAAATCTGCAATGATTGTGATTAGCTAGCTTGAAATTTTCTTGAGTCATCAATGACTTGCTGTTTATTTAAAATGGGTTGCTGCCACCTAGTGGAAGGATGATAAATTATGTTTCATGGTAATGGTTGTTATATAAAAAATGTATGATAATCATATTCTTTAAATGCTCTCGCAGGGCACATAAAATGAGATGCTATCCAGATTTGGCCCACGGGCCTTGGGGTGACACCTGTGGTGTATGATGACCCTCACTGTACATTGACTCCACTACAAAATGGCGAATTTACTACTTAATGTATGAAATTGTTAGTAGTGAGCAATTGGTCTCTGGGTTCCAGAGTTTTTATATGAAGGTTGTATGCAGTACTGCCACTAGTGAAAATAGGGTCCTTTTAAGCAGCATGTTTTTTTAACTAGCATACTTCCATAGCAACAAAATGGTGCAGTGTGCTATATGTAAACAGGGTGTGGTTTGGAACAGAGCATCAGTTTTTAGGATAAGAAGGATTAAAAAGGACAACAGTTATGTTGTTAATAAAAGATCACATTTTCAACCCTGTATATCACTCATTGGTTTTCTGTTTGTCACTTTCAGACGATGCAAGCGGCGCGATGCCCCACTGATGAGCTGTCATTAACAAACTGCGCAGTAGTGAGTGAGAAGGACCTGCAGTCTGGACAGTGAGTATTACTGCAGTATATCATACCATGGTTTGTTAAACAGAAGACTGGTGCAGCATTTGGACTGGGGAAGGGATTTAAATAGGAAATTAAGAGCGGATGCACATTTGGCTAATTGGCTGTTACAAATTTCCCCTAGGTGTGAGTGTGTATGGTTGTGCGTGTGTTGTTTCCGCAGTGAACTAGCGAGCTGTTGGTTGAGGTAGGCACCAGCCTCCCAACTGGTAATCCTAATAGGAATAAACAGTATAGCAAATAGATGGATGGATGGAAGGGTGTAGATCGG
>JBCNYG010000005.1:5312746-5323131 GCA_039654305.1 Porochilus rendahli | reverse complement strand
GTGTGTGTATATATATATATATATATATATATATATATATATATAATTTTTTTATGAAAAGAAACGACTTTGAGAGAACTTTTATACAAAAGGCAATAAAAATGAATGTATATCGAATACAGTATATATGTGTATTTTTAGTTTGGTCTGTTACATATTTGTATAAGTCTGTTGGGCTTTTTACCCTCGAGCCTACTGGCTCATCATGCCGAAGCTTATCCCCGGTGTCCGTAGCATGAAGTATCTAGGAGTTCAGCTCCTGGATGGGACGCAGGTCACCTGCGCAGTATTTTTACTGGTACACGTTTGTACTGCTGGGTGGACACAGGCACACATGTGGTTAAGCCCTTGCCCTGGGGTCTTAGCATGGTGGGGGTTTACCAGGGCTGCGGGGCCGGTAGTGTAGTGGTTAGGGTGCTAGCTTCCTGATCAAGAGGTTGTGGGTTTGTAGCCCTGTTAGACATATTTGCTTGCCTTTATTTTAAGCTTGAGAATGAGGCTAAATCTCTACAAAACAAAGTAAGAGCAGTGAAATGCTTTAGGCTGGACAGGTCGCAAATGTAGTCTCATCAGATCATTCTTTACTTTGTGATTCACTTTGTGATGTTCTTTGCCCTAGATTTTTGACGATGCTTATAAGTCCCAGCTCAGCTGTGTGGTGGTGGACGACATTGAGCGCCTCCTGGGTGAGTCTCACACACACTCTGTTTGTGCTGAGCGTTTCATTTCTCATTCATTGCTAAAATCTGCATTACACCTCCAGTGTTCACGTACAACTCTCTACAGATTACGTTCCCATTGGACCAAGGTTCTCTAACCTCGTCCTCCAAGCACTGCTGGTGTTACTGAAGAAACCACCTCCTCATGTGTGTATCACACTGCTCTCTTCATGATCTACTGTATATCACTGTATGGGGTGTGTATAACACGGGTATGTGCACGTGAATAATGTGTGCAGGGCCGTAAGCTGCTCATCATCGGCACTACGAGTCGTAAAGACGTCCTGCAGGAGATGGAGATGCTCGACGCCTTTAGCACCACCATCCACATCCCCAACATCAGCACTGGAGATCACTTAGTGGAGGCGCTAGAGGTCTTTCGCTAATGATACCCTGCTCTCTGGGTGGGAGGGATGTAATACCAGTCAGCAAGTCCCCTAAGTCTCTGGTGTTGCATGAGCATTATGAGAAGTGGCTTCACATATCAGAAGAAAGTAGGGAGCCCAAATTTAAATGCAGGGCAGTAGCTGTGAAGTCATTTTGGTATTATTATTAATAAATTATTATAAAAAAAGTAATAATATCTGTTTTTACGAAAAAAAACGTTTTCTTAAGACGTTGAAATGGCCTGATTGGATCAGTCAGATGGGCCACATTAGGGTTAGAGATAAAAGTTTCAGGAAGGTATATCTTCAGGAGCAGGACTGGGCACCCCTGGGCTAGGTAATGCAATATGTCAATGAGTGTCCCCACAATGATAGAACTACAGTGTACTGTGTGTGTGTGTGTGTGTGTGTTTGTGTGTAGCTGTTGGGCAGCTTCACGGATGCAGAGAGAGCAATCATCGCCCAAAAAGTGAAGGGAAAGAGAGTGTGGATTGGGATTAAGAAACTCCTCATGCTCATCGAGATGTCACTGCAGGTAAAAATCAATCAATTAATAAATAAATAATCTTATTTGTGAATCTTTTATAAACTGGAGTAAACTGGTATCAATATCAGAGATCAGACAAGCGATTATTAAGAGTTGAGACAACGGAGTTTAATCTGCAGTGCACTGGTTATATACCGTGTGTGTGTGTGTGTGTGTGTCTGTGTGTGTCTCTGCAGATGGAACAGGAGTATCGTGTCAGCAAATTTCTCACTCTGCTACGAGATGAGGGAGCGTGAGTCCTCTAATCCCTTGTTTTTTTATATATATAGTAATTATTTTAGGTAAATGTAATCCTCTACAGTGACATATTGTAGCTATGTTAAATGCACAGGCAGTCCTTGGCTGGACGCTTTTAACCTGCAGTGTTGTAGGACGGGTGTATTTGTAAATGCCTTATTTGAGCCCATTGACTTCTGGCTGTAAATTGCTATTACCGGATGACTTTCATCAGAACAGGAACATCATGTTCTCGAGGATTTTTTTTCTCTGCTGACTCCACACTTTGCTTTGCATGTTGTAGCTTCCATTTTGAAGTTAGTTTTGATAACAAGAATATTTATGTAAAGGATTAAAGGTGCACTTTGGAATGTTCGGGAAAACTGTCGTCTATAATATTACAATGAATACAACAAACTGCTTTTTTAATGTTGTTGGATTGCTTTTTGGAAATGCCATCATTCTCAGGCTGCAGGAGAGTAATCAAATCCGAATTTAGTATCTCCATACCTTCCGGTAAGACAAATAATAATAATAAGAAGAACAAACAACATCCTAGAAATAGTAAGCGGTGACAGTCTGGTTCGTTCATTTATATGTGTGTTAAATACTGAGTGCTCTGAGGCCTAGTGTAGTACGTTAGCTGAGTGGCAAACAAACTGTCGGTCAGTAGTGCAGCTATCCTTCAAATTCAGATTAGTTCAGTTCAGATTCCCAATAGTCATTCCATTCTATATCAAGCATAGATCCTTATTTACAGTTTCAGCTGTCTACCACACCATATCCTGTATGCATTTTGCAAATGCTCAGCATTTTAACTGTGATGTTCCGTTTCATGAAAAACAAATAAATTCGATTTGGGCAGCCATTTTGAACTTGCTGGTGTTAAAGGGGCCGGCTGACACTTCCCCGAAGCCTCTGCTCTAAATAGCCAATTCCCCTTTTCAACAACAATGCATTCTCACTCCGCGTACTCAGCAACGGAGCTTAAACTATAACATGAACCTGAAGATAAAGTGTTTTGTCAGAGTAGTATTAAATCCATTTTAATTTCCGATCCATTCTATTTTTGTTTGATTAAAAAATTGTAATGGACCCCAACCTGCCTTCGCTGTCTCATGGGCGGACACGAAGCTCAGTATGGGTCTCAAAGGGATCATAAACAGTGAATGTGTAGAGGATTTGCTGCCACAGTGGCTTGGATGTTTAAAAAAAAATTTTAATAAATAAATAAATTAATAATAATAATAATAATAATAATAATAATAATAATAATAATAATAATAATAACAAATTGAATTCTGGGAACAGTCAGCTGGCCCCTTTAACTTACACTTTTTGCAAGCCCTCCCCATTTTAGACTAGTGATGTTGTTGCCCTTGCTTGCAGTAAATGAAGTGAATATTTTGTTAAGTTTTCAGTTTAACCCTTTATAAATGAAGTCTGTGTGAATGAAAACTGGAGAGTGATTTCTGAAGGAAAAGTTAGTTTGTCCTCTTTCAAGGTTTTTAAACTGGCTTATTGCTTAGCGGATCCATAATTACAGCTTGTTGATTTTTTTACCACGGCAATTTTCCAATGTTTACATTTTCTCCTTTATTATAGAGGAACATCATACTTTTATTCATTTAGTTAAGGTGTTTATATCTTACAGTCCAAGCACAGTCTTCTCCTTCATCAGATATTTTACCATAAACCCCTAGCAGTGTTAAATTATGTTATAATGTTGTACACTCAAGGTTACCAGACAATAATATTCAAACACAAATGTTCAAATTTGAATGACAGTCAACACGATGTTTCTTCAGGCCGTAGTACAGAACCCTATTTGAAATGAGGTCACAAGGCCAAAGTTAAAAGTCAATATGTCCTTTCATGTATTTTTTTTTTACAGAATATTTTTTTTTTGGACAATAGTACATTGATAAGACAGTACTGTATCCCAAACAGGTGTATTTTTCTCCCTCTGGATGCCATTTATCCAAAATTTTAACCAAACAGCTTAAAGAGCTCCTCGTATATGCATTTTTACTGTGAATTAAAATATTTCAAATTTACAGTCAAAACTGATTCTTTCTTTTCTCACTTTGTCTGCAGAGATCGCGGCTTCTAAGAGTAATACATGGGGCTCGTCAGCTCGTCCTTCTCTACCCTTCATCATATCTCTCTCTCACACACACACACACTCACACCACAGTGTGTATAGCGTCTTGTGCTTTGTGAGCTACTGTTCTGGATATAAAAAAAAGGAAAAACTAATAAAAGATATAAGGTTGCACAAACTAATTACTATACACACTATTCTGTACTGTATGTGAGTGTGTGCGAATGTGTCATATATGTATATTTCGAGCTTCTGTGAGATATGTGAGTAAAATCTTGAACTCTAAGTACATAGTGGAGTTGTAACACACACTGACCGTTATGTGTAAATTGTGGTGTACAGTTATACTGTGGTGTGCGTGTGTGTGTGTGTGTGTTAGAGCTTTAATCAGAGCGGAAGTATGTACAGTATTTAAGCATTGTTCCAGCCCCAGACATGTGGGACCGGTCTATTGTCATCTAATCTGTAAAGTAATAGGATTTTAAAATCAAATCTTAGTGTTACTGGAGCTCCTCTTAGCATTCCTAATTAGCAGAACTTTCTTTTCTTTATTTCTTTTCTTACTTTTTTAATCAAACACACCCACTTGTTCACACACAAGCACACCATTTAATGTTCATCCAAAAAGAATTGCACGTTCGTTTTTATTCTTTGTTCCTGAGGGAACAAAGCAAGCTAGCCTGTTTAGCAGCATTCGGTGTTTACTAGCTAGCTTGCTGATGTTTTTCCTTCCAGCTCTGCTAATAATGTAGATTTGGCTGTTTTATATGGCAAGGGTAATTAGTCTCAGCTTTCTATATCGTCCTGTAACTGAGTATCCGTGTAAACAAGGGGGATGTAGCGCGTTAGAGCACATTTATACGGTAGCTTGGTTAGAATGCTAACTCTGAGCCGCGCTCAGCATGAAACAGCATTGCCATTTTGTGACGCCTCACAAGTGAGAGAGTGCAGGGTTTGTTTATTTATTTATTTTTTTTATTTATTTATTTAAATGCATGATTTTTGAGCTTTATTATGGAGCGGTAAGTGACAAAGTACAGGTCAGGGGTGTGCGTACATGTGTTTAGGTCAACCTGACAAGTATTTGCCAGACGAATGGTTTATACACCCAGCTGAAGCTCTAGTGAGTGTGTGTGTGTGTGTAAGCAGAGTTTATCACCCCGACACTTGGATGAGTGTATAAAAGAAACAATCTTAAATACAGTATATATATCTCTCCTGGTCTTGCTGTATGTCTTTTACTCTATAAATACACTGTGTATGTGAGTGGGATTGTATTGTTGTTTGGCGTACATTAATATTGTTCCGTAATGATTTATTTATTTGGCTTGTGTACCGTTCTGTGATTAGTGCTCAAAGTTCTCAGCTGCGATGTCATAAATATTGATGTATTACTGCAATAAACACAAACAAAAAAACATGCGTCAACTCTGTTATTATGAAAATTATATGGATTATAATGGCTTTTATTTTGTAAAACCTAATCGAGTGTGTTGAATATGAAATCTTGGGGTGCAAACTAAGAATAAATAACAGGGTTTATGGTAGAAATGTTGCAATACCATATCATATTAGTGTGCTATGGATAGGCATTGAATGGTTATGTTACTCGAGTGCTTTATGGATGGCAAACATTAAAAATCGTCACTAGAAAGACAGCCCATTGGCAAACAGATACAAAAAAATGAAACTAGAGGGGTACTCATAGAGTGCAAGGTACCTCTACCACGCAGCATGGATAGCAAATAGGTCCAGTGTGGGTACTGGTTCTAATAAACTATGTGATCCTCTTACATTATGGAAGTCTGTATAAGGTGTCCTCTGTATTGCATAGTAACAGTGTGTTTACAAAGCTCATTTTAAAATTATCAAAATCCTATGACCTCGACCTTTCAAGGTCAAAAGTAATTGTGTCATTTGAAATTTTATGTATGATTTCCTATTTGTCCCTCATTGCATCTTTGCATCTGTCACTTTGTTTCTGAGATATAAGCAATTTCATTTTAACATGGGAAATACCAATCTCCTAAATTTTGTGACCTTGCTCTGACCTTGCCCTTTGACCAAGACTTTCCAAAATCACCTCACCTCTGAGACTCCGGTAGGGAAGTGTCCCCACCAAATTTGGTAAAAATCTGTCAATGGGCGTGGCCAGGATTTTGTTCACAGTTAAAATGACTCATAAACATGAGTGATTACAATACCTTCCCTAAAACGCAATCCCACTAATCATTCACTCACCTTCTGTTTGATCCTGGTCAGGCTTGTAGTGGTTCTCAAGTTTAAGGCAGGACCATACACTGGTCCTTTTCAGTCCATGGACCTCTCATTTATCTCTACAGGCAAGCAAGCATACCCAGTACACATAAAACCATTTTTGAGAGATGTAAGAAATGAGAAAACCCAGAGGAATACCATATGACATGATGGTATATAAGGATCGAACCAGGACTCTAGAGCTATGCCACGGACAACCAATGTCCAACAGCTACCTTCAGATAGAACTTTATATATGATGTATTGCAGCTTTTCCATTTCTTGATTGGCTTTAGTTCGTTTTTAAAAATTGGTTGCATGAAAATAGTTCACGTTTTTCTTACGTTTACATTCATTTGAGGCTTTTAAAATTCCAAAGCAACTAAAACACAGCACAGCAGTCATGCATGGTATAAAAGTGTAAAGTAATTGAGTTTAATTGAAGTACATATCCACCAAACCTTACATATAATCACAATTTTACAATTTGTACATCTTTCACAATTCCACAGCGGTCCATGCCTCACAGCAAGAAGTACCTAGGTTTGAGTCCGAGGTTCAGGCATTTCAATGTGGAGTTTGCATGTTCTCCATGTGCTGTGCTTTCCTATCACCATCCAAATACTTGTCCATTAAGCTAACTGGGTATCCCCTAGGTGTGAAAGTCTCTGTGACCCTAGTATGATAAAGAGGTTTAGCAAATGAATGAAAAGTGGATGTCTTTGTGCACTATATTAATGAGAATGATTTATACACAATAGCAGGTAGAGCCAGGGAGGAAAAAATATGAGACACAATGATGACAAAATGTTAGTTTATTTTTAATTTTACACTGAAACTGAGATCAGATTATATATACTGTATTATACACTGTATATACAATCCAAAAGCTGCTCTTTTGTTACTCCTTTCATTTTATAAATGGGCCAGTATAAAAGTCCTAGTGTGTACAATCCCTCCCACACACATGATAATATTGTGCATTAGGCTTCGGAAGAGTCTGATTTCGCATCTCCGTGGTGGTTCAGTCATGTGTGACATCACATCCTGCTGTGAGGTGATGAATATTCAGTTAGCTGTCATACCAGTCCAGGAAGAGTAGCGAGAAGGAACACATGACCAGGAAGAACAAGATCCAGACACGGAACCCTGCGTTGTTCTTAATCGCCTGTTGGGTGAAGAGGTAAAGTTCATGTTGATGTACTTCACGATGTGCAACGTGCCATGCGATGGTAAGGAGTTGCACAATGGCTAAAAACGAGGTTCCTAAAGTCACCTGTCAGTAGCAATTCGCTAGATATACTTTAACTATGATATGTAACTCCTGGGAATATTATTAATATTTTTAATTAAGGCGCGGATTAAAATCAAGTTAATCCGATCCAGTAGAATACCAAGAGCAGGCTTTGTATTCACCGAGCAGGGTTCACCTGGCTCCATCTACAGGGCTCAAAGTGCACTGCATAAATAATACAGAACTAGTGATAATACAGTAACTAGTGCAAAGAAAATAGCCTTGTGTCTGTATGTAGATTTTCTGATTTTGTACGTGTGAGTGTTTCCCACCTTCCGAATGTCTTCGTTGCCTTCTTTAACATTTTCAGTGGTTCCAACAACCAGCTGATGAATATTATCAATTTCAGTCTCCTATATCATACACACACACAAGACATTGTAATTCCTATACTGTACGACTCGTGCTCCAAAATGTGTATACACACACTCACATTTCGACACACACCTGCTGCAGAACTTTCTCAGCAAAAATCTCCTGCAGCCGAGAGATCTCCACCACCTTGCCTTCAATCTGCCTGAAAATACACACACTTCCTGAATCTCAGTAAAATACTGCACACCTTCTCTTTCCTTACTGCCGTCAGTGATATTTGTGTCAGTAACAGACCTACAACCGTACAGAGTTTCCCTTAATCGGTTGCCCAGTGTTAGCTTAACATGGTTAGTTGGTTTATGGGTTCATTTCCTAAGCCGCTTGATCCAAATATGGGTCGCGAGGAGGCTGGTGTTCATCTTAGCTGCCTCTGGGCGAAGGCGGGGTACATCCTGGACAGCTTACCAGGCTATCGCAGCTCATCGTAGGCCACTGCAGTTGGTTTACTCAGAGCATGAGCAGTAACGGGGGACGATTCTGTGTGGAGTTTGCATGTTCTCCCCATGTTTGCATAGGGGTTTCCTCTGGGTACACTGGTTTCCTCACACAGTCTAAAGACATGCACATTAGGCTAACCCGGCTGTTCCAAAATGCCCCGAAATGTGAGTACAAGTGTGAATGGTTTGCAATGGATTGGCAGGTTGTTCAGGGTGCCAACAGCCAGAGTTGGGTGAAATTGGCTCCAACCTCAACCGGACCCTAGTAGGAATAAGCACTTCAGCGAATGAATGAATGAATGAATGAAAGTGGCTGCTCAGCTCATGCTAGCGAAGCAATCCATGTCCAACATGCACAACCTTGAGCCTTCTATCCAGATCTCCCATCTGAGCTAGCCTTTCTGACTGACGTCCATAACAAAAATCTCTCTTTAACCTTATGTCTATAAGGCTGCTTCAAGATCGTCTGTATCATAAAGTGCAATAATACAAAACATTCAACTCGATTATATCAATAATAATGAAAAATGAGTGCGTTCCTCATGTCTTACCTGACTTCGTCCACTAGGCTGTTCATCTCACTCACCAGCCTCTGGTTCTCCTGCTCAAACTGTACACAGATATCATTAATCGGGAGGACAGGGAAACAAACTGGGTATATATTGTACGTGGATGTATATCTGCAAGTGTATACCATCTGAATTTCCTCAGGAGAGAGATCATCCTCCACTCTGCTGTCCTCCCAAAGGTCAACACCACCATCACACGCTGGCTTCTCTACGAGCAGCGATATGCAAACACACAATACACATCCGGATGCTTTTAATACAATTAGTAGCATCGTACTCTTAAATCCTCTATTCTGATTGGTCAGAAGTATTAGACGTTCTAATATATTATCGTTCTTTAGTAATGGCGACAAATAGAGGAGCCTCCAGTATGGAAGGAGACTCCAGTGTCAGTGCTTTGTGACAGGATGGTTTTCCTCCCGCATGGTTTTAAATGGGGGTGGACGCCGTACCACTGCTTTCCTCCTGTAGCGTTTTTTCTCCGTCTTCGCTCAGAGGTTTTTCCACTTTAATTCTCTGTTCTGGTTCCAGCCGAGACCTGGACAAACGGGGTTCGAGAATCAGCCTCCCCACCACACAGTATACACAGTACACCTGTCCTGAGCATGAAGTGTGACTCACAGTCGCTTCTTATCCACCAGCCTCTTCACACGGATCGCTCTTTGCTCTGAATACAGCTTACACACACCTGTTCATACAGGGGATGAAGATGTGTAAAAGAAAGGTATACAACATGATGAAAAAAATTAAAACCATGTATTATAATGATGATGATGATGATGATGTCCAGACTGTAAATCATTCTGCAGTCAACAGGTGAGAAAATTAAAACGGTCTAAATCCAGATTCTTTTCATGTATTTAATGAATCATGGGTGGCACTCACGATAGAGAGAGAAATGTAGTTGTAGTTAGGAGTCCAATCATCAGCTTGTTGCTTTTACTCACATTATGATTATTATTATTATTATTATTATTCTTTCTTCCAAAAACCCTCTGTGGGACATCACCTCCTCTTGATCATTATTTTTTTTTGCCGAGCCGCATACTCCTACTACGGCTGCGAGGAGGCCGGTGCGTATCTCAAGCAACACTTGGTGGAGGCAGGGTACACCCTGAACATCTCGCCAGACCATTGTAGTGAAAAACACGCACACACACAACCATTCAGGCTCACACCTAGATTCAATTTAGAGCATCCACTTAGCCTATGTGGGAGGAGACCGGGGTACGCAGAGGAATCCCATGCAAGCACAGGAGGAACATGCAGACTCCATACTAAAATACCCCTTTTTACTTCTCTTCATCATCTTTGCTCTTCATCATTAGTCGTACTCTTCAGTGGTTTCTTTACTTGGCCCCCGGCACTCGCTGCCTGCAGGTTTATGGTATTTTGTTTTTGTATCGAGGCGGCACGGTGGCGTAGTGGTTAGCACGTCCGCCTCACAGCAAGAAGGTCCTGGGTTTGATTCCCAGCTCGGGC
>JBCNYG010000005.1:5288131-5303425 GCA_039654305.1 Porochilus rendahli | reverse complement strand
ACAAATGTGCTGAAACAGTTTTGCTTGACTGACAGAAGGTTACACACACACACACACACACACACACACACACACACACACACACACAGTTTCTCTTTCTCTCTCTTCCTATTAAATTTGGTGTAGCTTTTTTACTAAAGAATCTCTGTAGTATTTTTATACAACTCTCACTCACGCACACGCTCACACATACATACACTCTCGCTCCATCACACTCGCTCTCACTTTTACACACACTCACTCTCACACTTCAAGGCAGATCAACATGTGCATTCAGGATACCAGGTGCAATGACAGATATACTAAACCGCTCTCCCTCTCTCTCTCTGTAATTTATTATTCTGTTCCTTGAACACCGAGAAAATGAGAAAAGAAGAAACCGAGGTAAAAGATAGAACCAAGTAGTAATTAGTAATAAAAATACTTTACCCTAATACATTTTTTCCATATAAATCTTTAATGATAATTATTGATCATTTTATTGACCTGTTTTAAATAATTACCAGGGAAAAATATTTACCCATCGATTTTTTGACTGTAAATACCCTGTTTTAATATCAACAGTGTTTCCCACACACACACTGCATCCCACTTACCCCCCTCAACCCCTGACCCTCAGTTTTGTGCACTCCCACGTGAGGTAGGGTGTCCCGTTTCTTTTGTGGATTGAGATGTTGTGGCTATTTAGCACTTCATCTGACCCTCCAAACATAGTGGAATATATATATTTAAAAAAAACTTCCCTTTATAATATAACACAGAAACAAAGGAATACAAATGAGACTGCACGGTTACAATAAGCATTTTAAAAACAGGATTCACCACATCAACTTAACTTTACATAATCAACAAACAATTGCTACAATTTTACAGTTATTTATTTTAACTTCCCATATTTATATATATATATATATTTAAAGTTTAGAAAAATAACCCAGCAGCAATTTCTTGGTACTTTCCCTTTCTGACATCACTGCAGGATGTAAATCACTATAATTTAATCGCTTAGGCCTCATTACAATCTGCCAAATGCTATATATAATATAATATGCATTCTGCTAAAGAAACACAGAGTGCTGGAAACAAATTCCTTGTCTGTGTAATGATTATTAGACAAAAATACACAGTATAGATTACGAATTGGACAAAAACATTCAGAGTGCATACAGAAAACATGTGATCTTGTAGTAATTAACTGGAAAGCACAGGAACACACAACAAAGGCATTTTTACACTTTGGTTTAAGACTTTTAGTCGACATCTAGAAATACTGCTGCAGGAAGAAGAAACAGCTTCTGTATATTACTATTATTATTTGTATTTGTGTTTACATGTATTTGTAATTTGCATAATTTGCAATATTTTTGTCTTAACCAACTATTTATATGCAAGTTATTACCACACCTCTGGTATGGGAGTCTTTTTCAAACTTTGTCTGCTTTTGTCCCTGCTTTCATTGTTATTATCCACATTCAGTCTAACGGATGTGGGGTTTGCTTTGTGATGTGAACAAGTGGACTGGAAATAAGCAAATCTCCCAGATGTTTGCTTAAAGGTCTTTAACAGGACAGGTTGTGCTGTGTCTGATATTCATAGCTCTGTGAAAACAACAGCTTTATGTACCGCATAAACAATCCCATCACCCCTGTCATTAGGTCAGATCAGTGTCACTGCTGTTCTGACTCGTACAGGGGGGCAAAGCTAGCTTAGCATTTAGCATGACAAGCTCCTCACCACGTCCTTGGCTTTGCTGGAGAAGCTGTTTTTCGGTCTGTTTCGCCGCACAAGCTCATCCTTTACACTCTCCGGTCCCACACCGATCGCCTTGTTGCGGGTCTTCACCGTTTTCACGCTCGCCTTGAACAGCAGAGTGATGTCCACCGCCATGCCTACAACTCACATCAACAATGACACGTCATCCGCGCGGGTACGTCGCTGCGCCTACGTCATATTCCTGCGACCAGAAGAAGAAAAGCAAAACAAATGCGACCTAAAGATTATTTAACGTATAAATATTACTACTACTACCGCAAATAATAATAAAAATGAATAATAATTGTTATTATTATTATTATTAAAATAATCATAAGTATATTTGAGGTAGTAGTAATAGTAATATTAGTAGATAGTACTAGTAGTTGTAGTGGTAGAAGTAGATACCAAAGGTGTATGATGTTAGGTTTCTTCAAGTCACTTTCAAAAAGCAACCACAAGATGTCGCGTTTCCGTTCTGTCAGTACCCTGATTTGATATGGTTTGCTTGAGGAGCATAAAAAAAGCCTCACAACACCAAAAATAAAATGAAGTCGTTCGTTTGAACCCCTGTTACTCCACTAGCTTTTTCCTTTTATGACAGACCACTCTCTGTGACATATTTAACGGGGATTTATGATTGGCCAGTTGATTAATTGATTTGTTGAATGGTTAACCAATTGATTGATTGATTTCAAGCATGTGATGACATATCCACAGTTTAATAGCTTGCTAGGGTTATTCGCTTGCTGTCTAGCCACATTGTCTAAGGCACCCATACACTACTGAGCAACCGATGTGTTTTATCTTCAATCATTTCAGTTGGCTAAATACAAAGGTTTCCTGGCAAAGAGTTCACATGCTTAGTATCTGTTATTCACCTGTTTTACATTGATTTGGTTCTGTGTCTGATTACAGTGACAACAAGACAGCGTGAGCGGAGAACCGATCTGAGATCAATTGTTCTACACTCTTGCTCAACTAAAGACGATATTATTACTTATATAATTATGGGGTCATTGACACTTGAGTATAAGAGAATCAAATGGGGCATTGTGGCTAAATGCATTTTATTTTTCAAGAGATATCACTGTATTTCCCGTTTAGTTAATATGCCTGGTAGGTATAGGACCTGCTTAGATGCTATTTACAGATTACACTATGGATCCTAGTGGCATGTAGGCAAATTTAACAACCAAGCGATTGCTACTGAACAGTAAAAGCAACATCTTAAATTTAGTAGAGACCTTTAATACTGTAAAAGATTTGTGAATGACATGCCTGTGTATATTTTCATGAGAAATGCTGATATTGTCACTGGGTTTTCCTTAGAGTTTCCCTTAAAGCATTCAAAGCTGAAGATACCTGGGTTTGCTTACTTACTTACTTGTCTCTGCTGTCTCAGACCCTGGTGCTTCTCAGTAAGCATTTAGTACACGGGATGAGAACTTGTGGCAGGAAATGGTTTTGTTTTAATTGTGTTATATTATTTCAAAAGTGCACATGCTGTCTTTTATTGCTCTTTCCAGGATTAAATACATTATTATGTTTTCCTCTATAATAGAATTATGACCAATAGGGCATGGCAGCAGGTTGCTGGATTTCTTTTTAATTTGCCTCTGTGTAGAGGAGACTGTATACAAGTGTACACCACACACACACACACACACACACACACTGTCTCTAGTGAATTCTGAAAGGCCTGTTCAACAAAGTACTGACATAGACCGTATGTTGATGTTTACACACACACACACAGACACACACACACACACACTTAACATGCCCTTGAAATGGAGTTGGTGCAGATTAGATTTCACTGATAAACCATCAATACACTCATTCAGCACTCACAAAAATACACACATGACAAGGTTTTGTGCTTCTACTTTGTGCGTGTGTGTGTGTGTGTGTGTGTGTATGTGTATATGTGTGTCTTAATGAAGTGTACGTGAAGTGGTTTTTAATTTTGCTGCCTCATTAGCGTGTCATGGCACTGAGTAGAAAAATATTTACACAACCACCCACCGAGTCAAAACACACACACACACACACACACACACACACACACTCACAGAGAGAGAGAGAGAGAGAGGGAGAGAGAGAGAGAGAGAGTTGTTATTATCATTAGGCTAAATCCAGCAGGTTGTCTTTTGGACACAAGTGTGGTACCACTGGTGTAAATTAGCACTGCACCATTTCAAGTCAGTTGAACATCTGTCGATACATCAAATAATGTGTTTTTTATAATCCAGATTGACTAAAGAAGAGGTCTTATTAAGACCAAATACATGTTGTAGCATCTAGTACTTGAAATGACCTAGAAACTATATATATCTTTTATTATAATAATAATAATAATAATAATAATAATAATAATAATAATAATAATAATAATAATGATGATGATGGTGATGACGATGATAATAATAATGAATTGTGTTTATTGGTGTTTATAAATTATGTTATTGATTAATATCATCTTTATTATATGTATGTATTACCGTCATTATTTATCAGAGTTCATTGTATTATATATACTATTATATAAGTTATATAACACCGCAGTTTACCTTTTACGCTTACAGTTTGATACTGGTGGTGGAGAATGGTGACTGTGTTGTGTTGTCTGAGATGTGTGCTTGTTGAATGCATTGTTTGGTGACCAAGCGATGTCTGGTATCTGAATGAGTGACGGTTGCTAGTGTTTTGATGAAGGTGGTGTGTTAGCTGGTACTTCAGTACTTAGATAGGTATTATTTATTTAGATGTTGCTTGAGTAGGATATAAATCAAATATTACTATTACTTAATTACATTTAAGTAACCTGATTTTTTAATTCTTTTCAGTTGTGTTTAAAGTTTTAAAATATGTGTTTTATATAATTAAAATAAAAGTAAAATATGATTAAATAAAGTAAAATGTGATTTGCTGGGCAAATAATTAGCAAGTCAGATTTAAGCTAATGCTAAATTATCTCCAACCTATCTCCAACCATATGATGCTTATGTTGTGTATCATGCTGTACTGTTCAGTGCAAGTCATCTTCCCATGCTTGTTTTATTCCACAATTTGGCATACAAACTTCACTTCAGTATCCATTTCCTCCTGAGTAAAAGCACAGCGGCGCACTGAGATCAGTAGTTGAGTGTATTATCTCTGAAATACAATTCTGTACACAATATAGAAGAACAAAACACATCCTAATCCTTTATAACATTGCCAGCTTTGGGGTTTCCCAGCATACCATCAGAGGATCTAAATGAGAAACATGGAGGACAATTCTGACATGTCTCTACGTTCATTCGAAAAAGACGTTTCTTCAGATCTTTTTCCATTCCTCGTTATGACAGCCGTTCCCTCATTACCCCCCCCCCCCCACACTCTTTCAAAGTTAAGTATTTTTTTAAATACAGCTAGTCATATTACCAAGCAACCATACAGTCCAAAATCTTCTGTCTGACCTGAAACCTTTCCTGTGTTGAAAAAATGTCTGAGGGAAAAATTCTGCCTAAAATAATTACCTGACCCAAAATGGCGGGCGTCAGTATATTATAGTATCTGCTTATAGCGTCCCATCTGCCGCAGGAGACCATTAAACACTGTATACCATGGCAACACTGCCACTGCACAACATAAAGCAGAGAATATCACTATAGATATATCATCACAGACAGAATAAACACCAGCTACGCGGTGTGTGCGTAAGTGTGTCTTATAGTCGTTACTGATGGCGCTAATAGGAGTGTTTACGGCGAATTAAACTGCCATGTCCGTGATGAAAGCTATGTCCAAACATACAAGACGCTTCACTGCTGGTTCCCATTTACATGTCCCCCTACCTTCCATACACACACACACACACACACACACACACACACACACACACACACAGATGTAAATCATATGAAGGGCTAGCGGTGTGTTTGGCGCCAGCTGGGACTGCACTGAGTAACCAGATCCGCTTTATCACAGTGCTGCATGTCACTGCTGACAGAGAAACAAAGAGACAGAGAGACTGAGAGAAAAAAGAAAGAGAGCGCGAGAGTTTAAAATAATGCTTTATGTCGTATTCACTGCAAATGGGGAAAGTGCATCTGTAACCACCAGGCTGCATGGTTTGGACTTACCAAATTGCTCTGGGTCCACAGTCATACACTCTTAGGAAGCAGATGTCAAGCTGAGATTAATGAAAATATACATAATGATTTATATATGAAGCTTTTCATTCATATGCTGAACCATTTAATCCTACTAGGGTAGCATGGAGGCTGGAGCCCATCTCAACCAGTTCTGGGCGGAGGTATGGTACACCCTGAACAGCTCACCAGTCAAACGCAGGGCCAACACACATACAACCATTCACACTCACACCTAGGGGCAATTTGGAACAGCCAGATAGCCGAATGTGCATGTATTTGGACTGTGGGAGGAAACCGGAGTGCCCAGAGGAAATGCACGTACTGTGAGAACATGCAAACTCCACACAGAAACACCCGGGACTCAAAACCTAGACCTTTTCCCTGTGAAGTGGTCACGCTCACCACCTCCAAGTTTTTGTACAGCCTAAACTAATAAAGGCATAACGAGTATTTTTTTTTTTCATTCCTGTTGAATTCTTAAACCTGATTGGTTCAAAGGCAGTTGATTGGTTATCCCTAACAGCAGCCCTGACAGCTGTTTCAGCTGTGATGCCCATTGTAAAATTCTATAACTGTGTGGTAAAAGTGTGTAATTATTCATTTGGTGGATATTTTAAACACAACTAATGGATCTAGTTGGATCTAGGTGAAGATGAGAAACAGGATGCTTTGCAACAAGATTAACAAGAAGCTCAGATATTTTGCCGACTTTTACTGCTTGTGGCTATTTATGACATCAGCGGAATTCGGTAGAACAGTAATTTGACTGGCGTGATCAAATTACATGATTCCCCTGAGCACACAGGCAGAAGCAGAACATGCAACCTCCGCACCAAAGAAGACCCCAGTCAACTCTCTCACTCTCACTCTCACATAATCCTACTAGGGTCGTTGGAGGCTGGAGCGAATCTCCGCCGACACTGGGTGCAGGCGGGGTGAACCCTGAACAGCTCGCTACTCTAACACCGGGCCAGCGCGCGCGCACACACACACACACACACACACACACACACACACACACAGAAAACCATTCATAATTACCATCACACCTAAGATAGATTATAGTAAGACAATGTGCATGTATTTGGACTGTGGGAGAAAACCAGAGTTCCAGGAGGAAACCCACACAGGCACAGGAAAAACATGCAAATTCCACACAGAAACATCCTCGCTGAGCCCAGGACTCAAACCCAGGACCTTCATGCTGTGAGGCAGACACGCTAACCACTATGCCACCATCCCAAAGGCAACTGGCAAAGCAAAACTGCACCACCATACCACCCTAAACTATCGCAGTTAAGAAAAACTTGTATGAAAACTTGGATATGGCTCACAGTTGGTGAAACATTCTTGAGAAGCTGAGACTAAACAGTGCTCTAGGTTTCTTTGTAAATGTTCCCTAAACTGGATAACCAACAGCACGCCCTCTATTCACTATATAGGACACATAAACACAATTACAGTCATATCATCTGTCCACTATGGATCTGTCCCAAACCACACACTTACTACAGTATAACAGTAAAGCTACACAAATATTAGCACAGATGCCTAACAATCTTACTGTGTGTGTGTGTGTGTGTGTGTGTGTGTGTGTGTGTGTGTGTTTGTGTGTGTGTTTGTGTGTGTGTGATTTATTTATTTTATCCACAGTAATTTTTAGCTGTACATAATTTCGTAAAAACATTTGCAAAAAAAAATCACTCACACACACACACACACACACATACACACACACACACACTTTCACACACACACACACACACATGCACACACACACATGCACACACACCTTTCTCTCCAGCTTATCTCCGCTCTTCATATGGCTTCATGAGTCCACCAATCAAGGCAAACTGTAAATCTGTCCCTGTATCTCCGACACACTCCCACACAGTTGTATGTGCTTTCTATAATAAAGCTCCGTAATCCTATTGCAGAATAATAAAAAAAAAAAATCTTTCACACACAGACACACTCTGAATATTCAACACACATAGTATTCAAGTCATCACTGACCCTTCATTCTTTCTCCGGACTTCCCTAGATAGGCAGCATGTTTAGAAAATAAGGGCAGTCATTTCCTATTTGGACAAGTGTAAACCTTGCAGGGCAAACTGTGGCTAAATCCTGTTATATACTAGTAGTGTTAAGGAAAATTGATAACATGGTTGGGATTAAAGCATCATAGTGCTGCATCAACAGCAAAGTAATGAATAAAACACAAGGGGGCGGGCTGATGGAAATGATCGATGATGATAATGATATTACTACCCTGAAACCCTGAATGGGTACGATGCACATAGTGGTTAGCACGTCCTGGGTTCAAGTTGTTTTTGGGCAGAGTTTCCATGCTTGTGTGGGTTCACTCCAGGTACTCCAATTTCCTCCCATAGTCCAAAGACATGCTCATTAGGCTAATTATCTATTCCATATCACCCCTAGGTGTGAGTGTGAGTGTGAGTGTGAATGGTTATGTGTGTGTTGGCCGTGCGATTGACTGGCCCACGGTTCAGGATGTACCCTGCCTCCCCTAAGAGTCAGCAGATATAGGCTCCAGCCTCCCTGTAACCCGATAACTGAATATTTCAGGTCATATTACTCAATCTCACTCATTTGCAGAACCGTTTAGGGTCACGTGAAGGCTGGAGCCTATGAAGAGCTCTAAAGACCATCACGCCACAATTAGGGGCAATATGGAACTGACAATTAGCCTGATGTGCATGTCATTGGACTGTAGGTGGAAACCGGAGTACCCAGAGGAAGCCGACAAGAGCACATGTAAACTCCACACAGAAACACCTGAGCCCGGGACTTGAACACAGGACCTTGTTTGTGCACCATTCCACCCCCAGGTCACATTAAGGGCAACAAAAGTTGTTAAATTATTACTCTCGGTCTCCTCTGATTGTTTAAATAGACGTTCCATTTATAATGCCTTCAGCTGGAGGCAGTTCAAAGGCCTCTTAAACAGGAAATGAGAGCCTGGTCTATTTTGAATAGTCCTTTTTGCCTCACTACCTTGTTAGACCTGTTCTTGATCTAGCATTTCGAACGCACCGAGTGCACCAAGTAACATAGCCCGAGTGCTAAATAAACCACCAAGCAGGTTCTTACCAGGTATTAAACCAGGTATTAACCTCACAGCCGGCACCACAGTGCTTTATTTCCCAACCTGCAGTGATGAAAATGTCTCTGTTCTTTTCATCCCATCATCATTACTATTTCATCAATCAGTTTAATATACAATAGAACAATACAGCTCCTTATTCCACATACAAAGCTGTCTGTCTCACTCTGTGTCTCTTTCTGTCTCTGTCTCCCTTCCTTTTGTCACCTGTCTTTTCACCTGATTATTCACATTTACCTTTCATCCTGCTCTTATTCCTTTTTTCATGGTCTTTCTCTTCTTCTCAGTTCTGCTTTTTGTTCCCAGTCATTCTCCCTAACACTGGCAATCATGCAGAAACTTGGAGAGAGAGAGAGAGAGAGAGAGAGAGTGTGTGTGTGTGTGTGTGTGTGTGTTGGGTATAAAAGAATCAAGTATGTCCTCGTAACCATATGTTTGCACACACACAGTGCAAGCGATGCGTGCTAGTGGCTGGTCCAAACTAATTTTAGAAGGGGGCCACAAAAAGT
Source organism: Porochilus rendahli (assembly GCA_039654305.1). Lineage (NCBI taxonomy): Eukaryota > Metazoa > Chordata > Actinopteri > Siluriformes > Plotosidae > Porochilus > Porochilus rendahli. The sequence continues at coordinate 5,293,895 of JBCNYG010000005.1, read as the reverse complement.
GGGTCCTGGACATGGACTATCAACAAATTATTACATTTGGAATTCCATATTGGTTATATAACAAGGTTACATAACTCTTCCAGCAGTCTGAGACACAGAGCTCATGATCTACAATGTAGCATCGGAAAATATGCAGCCATTGCATCCATCAGGACAATCGCCATCAGGGACAAGAGGGATATGTTAATAATTTACAATAAGCTGTAGAAGCTAGGCTGGGAGGAGTAAAGCACTGCTTTACAGAAGGAACCACAAAAAACAACAACAAAAAAAACAAGCAAACTTTTATATGTACCCTTGGAAATATTTATAAAATATATATATATAGATGGTACTGTATATAAAAGGACTTCTCAGAGAAGCCATACTTCTAGGGCCTTAATGCAAGTTGAGTTGTGTAGTCTACATATAACAGGCACCCATTAATTATCATGCACTACTCACATGACCTCAAGCACTACAACAAAGCTTTTTAATAAAAGTCAAAACAATTAGTATGAATTAAAGATTCATTCATTTTCCTTCCGTCAGTCAACCCACAGCTGCACATTCCAGATCCTCTTGGAGATCCCTACAGGTTTGTAAAAAAAGGTTTGTTATTAAAAGTTGCATTTCCCCGATTTTGAATCTTTTGCAGTTACTGCAGTCTGGCTTGAAAGGGCAGAACTGTGAGCTAAACTGGTCTATCATTTATAGTTAAGGGCTTTAGGAACTCCTTTGATTGAGATAAGCGCTCTCTTCTCACCTAAAGGATGCATCCCACCCTGTTTTTTTCAGAAGCGAAACAAAATGCATGCAAATAGACATCTTCTGGGAACCTGCCTACAGCGTCCTCCTCTTGAACTCTTATTTCAGGAGTTTACACTTCCTTTTTTTAATTTCAGTCTCAGTTCTTACCCCATCCACTGCTGACTTTCGAAAGGGTAGGCTGCACTGCTGTCAGCATGTTTCTGCCGTGTAATGGCCTGGTGGGCTGTCTAGGGTGTACTCTGCCCTCGCCCAGAGGTGGCTGAGATGGGTGCCAGCCTCCCCACGACCCGAATTAGGATGAAGTGGTTCAGAGGATGAATGAATTCTTACCCCTGCATCCATCCCGACCCCTCCATCCCTCATCGCAATTCCTTAACTTTTCATCCAAACTTTCTTTTCAACTCAACCTCCCCCATTCATCCCTAACTCCTCCTCCATTCATCATAGCAACATTCTTCCCAACTCCTTCCCTTTCAGCCCCATTATGCAGCAATTCATCCAGTATCCTTGGCATGATTCTTACCACAACCAGCCTCTCCTGGATCCACGTTCACCCTCTCCACCACTTGATCATCAGTCTCAACCAACAGTGATTGCTCTAGTCTCATCTTGCCTCTGATTGCATAGAGAAAAGTGTAATGTCTTTGGAGGTGCAGATGTTACCCTGCCACTAGAACCATTTTCATTCAAATCGGTCTACTGAAGCATATTGATTTGAACTCCATCGTAAGTCATGACCTCTTCTGTGTGACAAAATTAGACTTAGACTTAACTATATTAATCCCTTTGGGCTGACTCCATCAAGGAAATTTTAAAAATACAGTCACTGCCACAGGTTGACCATCATTATCCAAATCTAAGCCTAAACAGCCTTGTCTTTTAGACCGAGCCTGGAGCTGAACTTGGGGATTGGACTTATGAGGCAGTATTCCCTCACCTACTGTCAGTATATAGGGTCACGGGGAGGCTGGCGCCCATCTCAGCCAACTCTGGGTGAGGCCAGAGTACACCCTGGACAGCACACCAGGCCATCGCAGGGCAGAAACCCGCTGACGGCTATGCAGCCTCCTCTTGACGAAAATCAGCAATGATTCTTTTACATGCATCTCACCATAGACAACGAGAGACATGACCGGCCCAGTAACCCATAATGAACAATCTTGAAGATTGATAATGAAGAATCTTTTATAGGAAACACGCTTAAAAAGAAAATCCATTCTCATTTGGGTTTTCCCAAGTTCTCCCACACCACTCCGTCTATTGGCTTCCTGTAGCTGTTCACATTAGACTCAAAACACTAATGCCTGACAACAAAGCCAAAAATGGACCTGCACGCTCCTACCTCGAAGCATTTATAACACTGGGTTATATTAACACACTGGGTTTTCTCCAATAATCTAGCACTGCTAGACTGATCCCTCATTCTATAAAGGGACAAGGAAAACATGCATATAACCTCTTCATAACTGGGTTATGTTAAAAAAAAATACAAACTGGATAGGAGGAACTTTTGTACAATATAACAGGAAGTCTAATTTGTTTTAATTATCAACTATGAATTGAAGAAGACTTGAAAGAAAAAGCTATTCATGACAAGTGTGATAGTTATTGTAATGCTAAGCATTTGTAGTAACATTGTTTTATAAACAGCAGTCTAAAACTAGCAGCAGCAGCATCAAGTGGTTTTATGTGATGAGGATTCCAACCAGGTGTAGGTGGATAGATCACAAAAGTACTTCGGAAAGCATCGGTTGATATCTCAGAAGTAGCATGTGTAGCTCAACAGAAACAGAGAGAGAGAGAGAGAGAGAGAGAGAGAGAGAGAGAGAGAGAGAGAGAGAGAAAGTGGGAATAATGTGTGGCAAAAGGATAAATTTATGATGAAAGTTCCAAAAATTATTTTTGGAAAATAATATGGATGGTTCTTTATGCCTTGGCTGTAAATTTATGACTACGAGACTAAATCGTGAGAAAAGCCAATGTCAGTTTCTTGATGCGAACACCTCAGTTAATGACTATGTTAGTCCATACTGCTGACAGTAATTGTTGGCACCATTACTCAAGTAGAAACCTCTGGTGTTTATTTGATTATCAACCTGAAGAGTACAGACTAAGGACTTGCCATGTCCACATTCTGTTATATAAGTTACATAGTATGAGTTATTTAAGCACTTGCAATTTTCCCCTCACTATTATCTCGTCCTCGCTGTCAAAGCTTTATTTCTTCTTTGGACTGGGTCAGGTTTGCGTGCTTCGACATTTGCTTTTTTAAAAAAGACATGGATAAAGATGCAAACCGCACACAGAAACGCTATGGCCGAGCCCAGAACTCGAACCCTGGAGCTTCTTGCAGTGAAGCAGATGTGCTCGCCACTACACCACCGTGCCGATTGTATAAAATATATTAGTTAAAAATATTACAGGTCCTTTTTTTACATCTATTTGAGATGTGCGTGCAAAAATAATGAGACTTGCACTGTTACAGAAAAATAATGTTTACAAGTTAGTGTGTGTAACTGTGTTTTTGAGGTGTGTGTGTGTGTGTGTGTGTGTGTGATCCCTCTGCATGTTGAAGCCGTGAACATAACTTCAACAAGCTCAACTCTAATTGGTCAAGAGACACATCTAATAGCACAGCTTGCGGCGTGAGGTCGCGCGCGTGAACCGAAATGTCAGTGGAATATTTAACAGTAGGAATTTGTCCCAGTGCCTTTCACCGTGAGGTCATAACTGCTAATCTCCTGTCCCTATCATGGACGCACTCGGGCCGGGAGAGCGCGCGCGGTTTAAATCCACGCGTGATAAATCTGTCGCACAAATTAAACAATAAAGAGCTGTCCGTTCGGGGGTTAATTATGAGGCGCGCGGGGCCGCAGGGGCGGGGCGGGGCGGCCATCCGTCAGCGCGCGAGGCGGGACGAAGCGGCGCGCGCCACATGTGGTGAGCGGCTGATAAGAGCGCTCGCGCCGATCTGCAGATTCTCACGCCTCATAAATCTGATCCAGTAACACGCCTAGCTGAAATCAATAGAGCCTTAAAGGACTAATTAACTCGCGTGCACTCTGTGTGTGAGAGAGAGACAGATTTCTAAAGTTAGTTTAGGGGCGTGGTCTGCGTATTTGACGGGAATCACGCGCAGCTTTGTTATTAAGTTACCAGGCCTGGTGTACTTCCGGTTGCACTTGTTTATAGAGGGCATTCACTTAGATGTCTACAGTTTCACCAACTCTTTTCACGACGCACGCACTGTACCATGCCTGAAACGTAAGGGTTAGTCTTCAGAATGACGTCATACTACAATTAGCATATATTTTTTCAATCGTCATGATCATTTACACATCAAAAGGGTCATATAAATAAATAGAAGGATGTTTTGTTATAATATATAATGGTATGTTTTGGGGCAAGAAGGAGAGAAGCAAGGTCCTGGGTTCAAGTCCCAGGCATGACCAATCCCAGTTTGCATGTTTTCCCTGCGCTTGCACGGTTTCATCAGGGTTTTCCTCCGTTCGTCCAAAGATAAGCATATTAGGCTGTTCCAAGTTGCCCCTAGGTGTAAGTGAGTGTTGTATCTGTAATGGACCGGTGAGCTATTCAGGATCTACCCTATCTTGGCCCGGAGTCGGTTGAAAAAGGCTCCAGCCTCCCCGCAACTCTATTAGGATTAAGCGGTTCAGCAAATGAATGATAAAATACAATACATTTCTAATAAAAAGAAGGAATGTTTCATTACAACACTGTACAATAACTATTGCAAAATGGCATCAGTTTTACCAGGGACCCTATCAGGAACAGAAGCATGAATGGAGGTAACTGTTATTATTTATTATATATTATCTCCATCATTTTTTTATTTGGATGTTTTTGATGTTGTGTAAGTGTAAATTTACACATGCAAACAATTTCAGAGCTCCTCTTTTAGGCAGTGCCTAAATATTTGTATTGTTCTCAAACTCTTTGCTTCTCTTTCTTAACGTAAGTGAATATTTTACTTGGAGAGCTCTTCATTGCTTCCTGACAGCTCCTGAGCCATGCTGACTCTCTGTGTTTTTTGTGCATATTCACATGAGTTGAGGTTTAGTCCTCTGCTAACATTATGCAGATGGATAGAAGAACAGGTTTTAACAAGCACAGTTTTCAGTATTGTGGGATTGTTTCTTTCTCTCTAATATATGCCACATGTACTGGATCGTGGCCCCGAAAGAACAATATGCTACAAATAAAAAAGAGATTGGTGGTGGTGGGCAGTGGTGGCCTGGTGGTAGGGTGCTGCATTACTGATCCCAAGGTCAGGGGTTAAAGCTCCACTATCACCGGGTTGTCACTGCTGTCCCCCCAGTGCAGTTATCTGGGTTATCAAAGGCCAGCCAAGTCTATGCTATACTAGATATGGCACTCTATCTTTGCCCCCTGCCATTAATGCATGTGGAGACCAGATGCATACACTGGATGAAAAGTTTATTGTGGACTGGCAACCAAAGACACACAAAAACGAAACATAAAGCTAAACAAGGCAGCATAGCATGCTTCTCCCCCGAAAACTAGCACACAACAACAACAACAACAACAACAAAAACAAGGTTAATGTTGTGACCTGCGCTCAAAAGAGTGATGCTCCACATAAATCCCTTCCCTGACTGTTCCCTTCAGCTCGGTGTGCACTTTATAGGGTAGTGTCTTTAATAAGGTGTACTACATAGACATTGTGCTCAGTACACACCATCCCGTTTCATTTAAAGCAGCAATGATTTCGCAGTGTGTTAGTGCATGTTTGCATTGTGATCAATGGTTACTCTGTTCCTGTCTTTCAATTAGGACAGCTGACGTGACTATAATCAATGAGTTAATAGAGTGGTATAATGCAAACTGTCTTTATTGAGCTATTTACACACACACACACACACACACACACACACACACACACACACACACACACACACACACACTCCAACACATGCCTGACCTACATAGCATTATAATAGAGCTATATCGACAAGCCCAGTCATCAGCTCTG
>JBCNYG010000005.1:5256990-5267682 GCA_039654305.1 Porochilus rendahli | reverse complement strand
GCCCATTGGTCCTACAGTTACAGCCCATTGGTCCTACAGTTACAGCCCATTGGTCCTACAGTTACAGCCCATTGGTCTTACAGTTAGAGCCCATTGGTCCTACGGTAACAGCCCATTGGTCCTACGGTAACAGCCCATTGGTCCTACAGTTACAGCCCATTGGTCCGACATATCTAGTCCATTGATCTGACTGTTACAGCCCACTGGTCCATCACCCCTAGCCGTAAACTAACTGAACTGAGAAGGGTGCCCAACTGATTTAAACAAGGTGCCTCTCTTATATGATTAGGGCTGTGGGACCAGTGGGCTGTCGGAACATAGAATCGTCCCCATTGGTGCTTCTTTGAGCTGCATTTCATTTCAAAATGTAAAAGTCCTCGACAGAGAGATCATTAACATTCAGTTTGGAAACATCCTACCTTTTGTGTTCTGCATGTCGTTTATTTAAACCTCTCCACTCTCTCGTCGTGTTTTTCATAAGCATATACTGTAAAAAACGATGAACGTGTGCATGCCTTTCAATCGACACTGAGAAGGCACGCCTTTCAATCGACACATTTACACACCTGGTTTCTGGGATCTCTGACTTCTCTTGGTACACGAGTGTGTTTATGTGTGACTGACCAGAACAAATATGTGTTTTGACAGCGTGGAAATCTATTAAGCCCATGCACCCGTTGCAACGAGCTGATACGGCTCACATCTAAAGCCAAATTGCGACTTTTAAAGAATATGATACTGTTTTATAGGGTTGATCAGAAAAGGTTGTAATGTCAAATAAGGCCACTGTTTTGCCCTGTCCACTTCTTTTTGCTTAACACATTGTCTCAATTTTAACACATAGAGATTCACCCACATGCTGGGATTTAGAAGGGTTTGATCATCTGTACTGATGCTCTTAGAGGTTCCCAGGAGGTGCTGCCATGGCAACACATGACCAACTCTGCCAAAGAGCATGATGGGATTCTTTCCCTAATGGACACATAGTGACGTTTGGTGTGTGTGTAAGTGTGTTTCAGAGCAATGACAGAAATAGTCTGAGGTCACTGCAACATTTGAAGCTTCTCTAATCTGCTTAGTGGCCCTGGTGCATCCATCTACCGGTCTCTCTCACTTTTTCTGGTGTAGAAGATGCAGGAATCAAAATGGAAGCCAACAATACATGTTTTCTGAGCAGATCTCATCCTAGTGTAGTGGTTAGCACGTGTGCCTCACAGCAAGAAGGTCCTGGGTTCAAGTCCTGGATCGGCGATGGCGTTTCTGTGTGATGTTTGTATGTTCTCCCTTGCTTGCATGGGTTTCTTCCGGGTACTCTGGATTCCTTCTACAGTCTAAAGACATGCACACTAGGATATTTGGCTGTTCCAAATTGCCCCTAGGTGTGATTGTGCATGGTTTTGTGTGTGTGTGTGTGTGTGTTGACCCTGCGAAGTAACAGCTGAATGGAGCAGGAGGTCAACAGGTGGATCGGTGCAGCCTCTGCTGTAAAACAGAGCCTGCAATGGCAGGGCTCTCCCTTAGGCATAGGGTGAGAAGTTCTGTCATCCGGGAGTAGCTCAGAGTAGAACCGCTGCTCCTCCGAGTTGAGAGAAGCCAGTTGAGGTGGCTCGGGCATCTGATTCGAATGCCTCCCGAACGCCTCCCTGGAGTGGTGTTTCGGACATGTCCAACCGGGAAGAGACCCCGGGGTCGACCCAGAACATGCTGGAGGGACTATGTCTCTCAACTGGTCTAGGAACGCCTTGGCATCCCCCTGAAAGAGCTGGAGGAAGTGGCTGGGGAGAGGAATGTCTGTAGTTCACTGCTTAGGGTGCTGCCTCCACGACCCGACCCCAGAACAAGTGGAAGAAGATGATGATGAAGACACTGTGTTTACGCTCTTGTAGGATCATATAGAGGGATATGGCTTCTCTTTTGCCAAATTGCTTCCTGTTTGTAGATGTTGTTCGAATTTAATGTTTATCAGGTGGTTAGGAACAGAAGCAGAGAGATTACAAGACACACAACATTAGGGTTTGGGTGTTAAGAGGGTAAACAACATTAATGAATCAGGGCAATTAATGAATCTGGCAAAAGCATTTCCAAGGAACACAACTCTGACTTTATGGCTTGACGCTGCACTCCATATATACATTTCTATAAGGGTGTCTCCATCTGTGTGTCCGTGAGCAGGTACTCATTCCAGGATGAAGAGGACATGTTTATGGTTGTGGATCTATTACTGGGTGGAGACCTGCGTTACCACCTGCAGCAGAATGTCCAGTTTAAAGAGGAGACAGTTAAACTATACATTTGTGAGCTAGCATCGGCACTTGGCTACCTACAGTCCTGCCACATCATCCACCGGTGAGTCATATATCACAGATACAAAAATCCACAAAGGCATCATTTAAAGCTGGGCTTATTTACTCAGACTTAAACCCAGACTGAATCTCCAGCTTACCAGCTCACCCTCCGTCTTTTTCCCCAGATATCTTGCCATAAAGTGCTGTAAAGAGTTACAAGGAATAAATGCAACACATAGATGATGTTGGTGTGTTGTGTCCAGCCTGTGTGGTTTTGTACTACTTCTAATGCTCTACTTTTCCTCCACAGTGATATAAAACCAGATAACATTCTGCTAGATGAGCATGGTAAGCTTTCTTTATGGTTTTCTTTATGGTTTTTCATGGTAAGCTTTTTTTAACTTGGCCATCATTGTTAAGGATAGCATGAGCATTAGAGGTTAGTTAGAAATTATTTTATGTTTGCATGATTCCAAATAGCCAATGAATATTGGGCCAACATCAGTCATTTCGTTTGGTCAACACAGGCTGCCAGTATTGGCTCATTTGCCCAAATGGCCCAATGCTGGGTCAGTAGAATTTGATTTACATTTATGGCATTTGGCAGGAAATCTTATCCAGAGCAACTTAAGTTTATCTATTTTTATACAACTGAGCAACTGAGGATTCAAGGCCTTGCTCAAGGGCCCAAGAATAGCAGCATGGTGATATTGGGGATTGAACCACTGTTCTAAAATTCCAGCTACCATTAAAACCACCATGTCAAAGTTGGCACGGGTTTCAGCTTCAGTCACCCACGCCTTAGCCTTCTACAAACTCGTACGGCAGACATGAAACATGTCCTTGGCGATAGCTGCGACATATCTACTGCCAGACGTTATGCCGAGGACAGGAAGTCGTGGAGAAATCTCCTAAACACTTCCATAAACAGCGAGCAGGCAGACCCACACTAGTGGCCATGAAATCAACAAGTACCAGTACTAGTACAAGTGCACAATTGGCACAATATCAGCCCTTTCTTTGGCCAAATTAAAAAGCATTGGCACAGTTATTATTAAAAGTATGCCTTTGTCCAACATTGTGAACTTAAAGGTTAGCTTTATTTTTTGTTAACCTGATGTTTTGAGCTACCTTTAAATCCACCTTGCTAACACGGGCACATCAGCTATTCCTCTGGGACAATGGTGGGTGCCAAAGTTTTCCCAACTCTTATTAAAAATATACATTTGAACAACATTGGGATCTTTTGCTATCATCATAGGAGACGTTCTTTCAGACTAGCCTGAATTCTAGGTTAGCTTTAGCAGCTGCTATAATGATTAGCATTGATTAGCACTAATTTGCAGAACATTCATTCATTAGCTTATTGGATTTTATCTTTTTTTTTTAATCTCCCCTTTAACATTTCCTGTATGTGTGTGCAGGTCATGTCCACATCACAGACTTTAACGTTGCCACATTACTAAAAGACTCAGCAATGGCTTTGTCTATGGCAGGAACTAAACCATACATGGGTGAGCACCACTACTCACACCGAGTTGTGTTTATCATACAGGTGCTCGCCGCTTATCACCTAACAGTGTGTGCATGTTTTACAGCCCCAGAGATGTTCCAGTCATTTGTAGATGGTGGTCCTGGTTATTCTTATGCTGTGGACTGGTGGGCTTTGGGCATTACGGCATACGAGCTCTTACGAGGATGGGTATGTTGAGTGCCACACCACATATTTTAACACATCATGTTAGAATTGGGGGCAGTGGTGGCCTGGTGGTAGGGTGCTGGATTACTGTTTCTGCCCTGTGATGGCCTGGCAAGCTGACCAGGGTGTACTCTGCCCTCGCCCAGAGTTGGCTGAGATGGGCACCAGCCTCCCCGCGACCCAAATTAGGAATAAGCGGTTCAGAAAATGAATGATGAATGAATGTTAGAATTGGGAAATGGATGCTGGAGTTTGATAAATTCAATAATCAAAGATGCTGTCACTGGTATAAAAAAACTTGTTACTGCATTACTACACACTCTACCCAGAAAGAGTTTTTATAATATACTGGCTAATAAAGAGAGTCTCTTTCACACTTCCTCAGAGGCCGTATGATATCCATTCCAGCACAGCTGTTGAAGACATCATCAGCATGTTCCGCTGTGAACGTGTTCGTTACTCAACCTCCTGGACTGATGGCATGGTGGCTCTGCTGCGCCTGGTAAGGGACATTATGGAAAATGGCCGTACAGTATGTAGGAAGTACAGCTATGAACATCTGCCTGTGTCTATGTGTGTGCAGCTGCTCAGTAAAGACCCAGAGATTCGACTGTCATGTGTATCGGAAATTCAGCGCCTTCCATACCTGGTGGATATGAACTGGGATGCTGTGCTGGAGAAAGAAATTTCACCAGGATTTACCCCCAATGTGAGACACCAAAAATACACTTACAACTTTCATTCAAGGAGGAAAAGTGCCTTTTTAGTACAAGGTGGTTAAATACAAAAAGCAAATAAAATTATATGTAGAAAGCGGGCACTTAGTCATATCTGATCAGAGGGAGTGGAATAACTTTTATCCTATCCCCTAAATTGTAATAAATATAAAAAAAAATTTTTTTTATTGTTCTAAGTTCCTAATTCTTAAAAATTAAAAATATGTCCTTACTATCAAATAATTTGTATTTTGGGTTGCTTTTTGTGGAATTAATTTACACTGAAGTAATTGGCGTCAGTAGCACTGCACTTTTGCTAGTAGAACTAGCTAGCTACACTTCCAGTTGGGTAAACCGGGTAAGATGTACTAATGTGTAGACATACTAAAGACTGAAGGCCTATTTATGGCAGCAAGCAGAAAAAGTCATGTTTGGTGAGGGGAAAAGTCAAATCTTTTGAAAAATAAAATGTATTTACGATGAAATACTTTGGTTCCAAATATTGTTTCTTATGATGGATACAGTCTTGAATGAAAGATTTTTTTAAAATGCTCTGAATGAGTTTTTAGTTTAAAACATGTCACAAACATCCCATTTTTATTTTTCTGTGGTGACAGTTCAGGTAGTAGGATATGAGTTGATATCCCTGGAGTAGATTAACCAATCAGTCACGGAGCTGCTATTATCTGGTGACCTAGGCTTGATGTACGATGAATATATGAATGAATGAATATAATATATGAATACCCCATAAATATATGAATAAATTATATTATGATGAATACTTATATATTATAAATTATTATTATAAATAACTAATGTTTATAATTATTTTATGTTAATTTAATACAGATAAATAATTTGAGGAAACCTGACACTTGTGCATGAATTAAGCTCTCACTATTATTATAACAATTTTTTACAAAATGCGTCATGTTCAGCAGTGCTTGGATGATCTTAAAAAGCCCATCTCTGTCTGTTTTTTTAATTTATAATTTTTTTTGTCTCTCTCTCCATTTGTCTATTAGAGGGGACGTCTGAACTGTGACCCGGTGTTTGAGTTAGAAGAAATGATTCTGGAGTCGAAGCCGCTGCACAAAAAGAAAAAACGTCTAGCCAAGAGCAAACACACTAGCAAATCATCCATCACATTGGTACATACACACACAGACACACACACACACACACACACACACACACACACACACACACACACACACACACACAGGCGCATACCTAATAAAGCTAAAGCTAATAAATTATCACATACAAGTCATATGATTATACATTGTGTGTGTGTGTGTGTGTGTGTGTGTGTGTGTGTGTGTGTGTGTGTGTGTGTGTGTGTGTGTATTCAGCCACCTCTTATGCAACAGCGTCTAGAAACAGTCAGAAAGGAGTTCATCATCTTCAACAGAGACAAGTGGGTACTTTGAAGTGGGTACTTTCTTAAAATATGAATGACACAGATGTAATTCTCTCTCTCTCTCTCTCTCTCTCTCTCTGTTTCTTTCACGCTATCTCAGGTTACAGAAGCAGAGTGACAGTGCAAAGAAAGGGTCCTCACTAAAAAGACAGGACAAATTGCAGGAAGGTCACAGCAACAACGACAGCACCCACCCTGTCAAACCTAAAACAAAAACACACACAGACTTTGCAAAAACATCGAGTCCAGATTCACACTGAGGACATGACCTCCTCCTGCAGCACCACATATCCATCACACACGCACAGAGCCGTACACGCAGCACAAAATCGACCGTTTGCCTTACTAAGATGACTGTGTGTGTGTGTGTGTGTGTTTTTATTTAAACCAAATGACTGAACCGTTGCTATTATATATCAAAGCATTAGCAACAAGTATTAACATTTAGCAGCATCAGGACCAGTTAAGTCTTGCATCATTTTTTTCTGATTATGCAGGTCATGTTTCTGTTCATGTGTAAATGGTGTGTTTGTAATAAATAAAATATCTATGTATAATTCTGTTGTTGTTTTTTAAAAGCATTATATGTTAGGTGGCATGGTGGCGTGGTGATGTGCATGTCTGGCTCACAGCAAGAAGGTCCTCAGTTTGAGCCATGAAGGTGGAGGAAGGGAAGGTGCAACTCAGTCCTCCCACCACCACATGTTTTTCCTGCTGGTGAACAGCGACCTTTAGGTCCCAAACCCACTTCTTGAACCATTAGGCTACGGCTGCCCCCATTTAATTGGGACCTATAATACCAGACTCTGTCATATTTCATTCTTGTTTCCTACAACACCTTTTGTTATTCTGATTGGTCGAAAAGCATGTATAGGTATGATGGTCAGGTCACTACGTACATCATGGTGTTATTGGGACATGTCAGATAGACTTTACTTGAAAACGAAGTGTACTTGGACTAGAATTACAGAACAGGGTGTCGTTTATTAAAGGTTTGCATACAAAAAATTCCATTACAAAAAAACCCCCAACAATTTGGCTTGTATTAAAAATGTGCATACATGTACACAGCTCTGATCCTGAACACTGCACTTAGCACCATCTTCTCAAGTAAATAAATAAATACATACATAAATTACCACAGTCTGCAGCCACCTGACAGATCAAACTATTTCGACTGTAAACCTAAGCCTTACTCTAAAACGGAGTCCTACCATGTGGGCATGCAGAACAACACATTCAGCTTTGACATTCACTAAGGCGCACTGGAGGTGAACAGTGACTTCTGCTTTCTCAGTAGTCTTCGTTCCAGATGTGTCCATCCCATTCTTAATCTCAGGAGACAGTCCAGAAAATTCTGACCTAAACGATTAAAGCATCAAACCGAACCAGCTGGCTATCAAATAATGAATTAAAAAATATATATTTTTTTGTTTTATTATTTCATTTGTAAAGCACTGCAAAATGTGTAATTAAATTTGGTATGATTTTGCGCTCATAGATTTTGAATATTTTTGTGTACATATTTTATAGAAGCCAGCTTTGTTGTTTTTCAAAACATGATGTTTCCACCTGACTTCGTACCATCACCAAAGATGCAATGCATTCACTGTCTGTCTGTCTGTTAGCAACTTCCTGTCTACAGTTTCTGACAGGTCAATCTGAAGTTTTTATGATGCTCCCATTAAATTTTGGTAAGAATCCACACACTGGTGTCATCACAAAAAAAAATCCCTATCTCTTATAATGGGAATGTGATTAGGGTGCTGGGCTCATGCTTGAGAGGTCATGGGTTTGAATTCCCATTAGACCCCCACCGTGCTCCCTGGGCAAAGTCTTAACCACAAGTGCCCCTCTGTCTACCCAGCAGTATAAATGGGTACCAGCAAAAAATACTGGGAAGGTAACCTGCAATGGACTAGCGTCCCATCCAGGAGGAGTCGAACTGCTAGTTGCTTCATGCTAAGGAGACGGATAAGCTCCGGCCTGATGACCCAGTACGCTCAGGTGTAAAAGCCCTGACTGTACCTTACCTCATACAATGGGTAAAATAATATATATATATATATATATATATAAATAGATAGTCAGACCATGTTTCAATCCACTCTTTTCCAGAATCTGGATTTGGCAGCAATTTGAATAGAACATGGGAAATCCCATTTTTTGGAAGTGTAGTAGTACAACAGGCCCAGCAGAGGGTGCTGAGTACTTCATTTTTATGCTTTTGGAGGAGGTTTGTGCTCTCCGAGTGCTCTTGTTTGATAATTAATTTAGCTAGGTCCTAATGACTCACACAAAAGTGTTGTAATCATAAGGCAGTGTTTCCCCACAGAAACTTCTGGAACCAAGACTGCTGGAACCCTTGCAAAGGTCACTGTCTGCCTTCAACTCCATGGTAATGGCAAGGTTTTTGATTGATTGGCGGATATCGCTTTAGTGAATTGGTTCACCAAGTCTAATATCAAATGCACTTTATTCATATTGAGTGTAAACATTCGTCCTTTCCTTCACTAACATACAAAAGAAGCACACAAAATAAATATATACAACGTGTCCGATTATCAGCTACACCTTCTCTATCTCTCTCAGCTTTTCCCTTTTGCTGTCTGAATTTCAGTCAATCCCTTCATCTGTCTGTCTGCAGTCTGTGTGTGTGTGTGTGTGTGTGTGTGTGTGTGTGTGTGTGTGTGTGTGTGTGTGTAAATCACAAATCAATTTTTTATGTAAACTGCAGTAACTTATGTTCTCCACTGGAGGGTATGAGAGAGCAGCACAGAAAGGCAGAGAGCGAAAAAGGAAACAGATGCTCTTTGGACAGCTGATTTGTCCGAGCCATTAACTCTACTCCTGTCTTGGGGGCGTGGTTTGTAAGGATAGGCAGGGTTTCGTGGCGAATTGGGCCAGTCATTTCTGTAGAGATCCTCACTTTCAACCAATCCAGAGCCACTACCATCATCATCATCACCTGGACAAACACACATACAAATATTAGGGACCCTGTGAATGACACAGTGAAACATTGAGAAACAGTTACGCAAAGTCAGTGAGACACACGCACTGTGTGCTGAGTCTGTGTCCACTCCTTGGTGCGCGAGTCTGAGACGGTGTGTTGCCACGCGAAGTTCCATGAGGATCTGACGGGTTCTGATATCCAGAGAACTTTCAACATCCACTTCTGGGTTGTTCAGTTGATTGACCAACCCATCAGCCGTGACACTCATCAGATACCTACGCACGCAAACAGAGAGAGGGTGGAGCCAGAGCCAGAGATATTTAATATTCATGAACTAGCTAGTCGGGTGACATCTGAGTACAATTCTGAGATTCAGAGGTGTGTGCTTCTTGGGAAATGTCTGAAGGTAAGTGGTAATGTGCAGAGAGACTTTCCTCAGTGATTTATCCCATTAGATATTATACACACAAACACACAATCATACACACCTTCCACGTGTGTATCCATTCCAACAGCGTTCCTCATTGGTCACATCAGCGGCCATTTTGATTTCATTACAGAGAGAGTGGGGCAGCATTACCCAGAATTCTCTCATTGGTCTAAGACGTTGCTGCAGATCCAACACCTGCATACAGAAAATACATGCAATAATACAGAGCTTCCCAAACTATTCAGCTCAGGCATCACCATCTAAATCTAAAACACACTCCCACCAAAACACAATGAAGTGGCACATTAAAATCTGAAGATACTGTCATTTAAGCATCCGAACACATTAACGCAGGTGAACATGAACAAACAAACAGCAAAGCACCGTTTGAAGAAAGGAAGCAGCTGAATACAGAAACACGTGAACCTTAACGCTATCTCATACCAGTCGGTCCATATTGGTTCCTGCGGCAGTTGTCGGCTTTTCTTCTGGACTGAACGTCCTGAATGTCTTCCTGCTGTCTCGTTCTCTGTCAGTCTTACGCTCTTTCTCTCGTTCTCTAGGGGAACGCTTGGTTCGACTGGGGGCTGGACGGGGATTCCCACAACCCTGAAACACCTAAATGTACACACACACATGCAGACATGAACACACACACACACAGTCATTTTTACATACAATACACATAATGTAGGAATTATTAAGGGTGTTTGTGTGTGTGTGTGTGTGTGTGTTACCTTGGTGGAGATGCTGATGCTGTACTCCTGCATGTGCATGATGGCTTCAGAGATTTTTACAGCTACCGAATCAGCAGCCAGTTCCACATTAAATGGTCCATTGAGCCTCTGAGCCAGCGAGAGGAGAGAGTCTGGCAGAGACACACACTTGGTCCACTCAAAATTTGTTTAACATGTTGGTGTTGGTGAATTGTCGGTGAATTTTATATCTAGAACAAGGGTCTAGATATAAATAGAAAAAGCCACTACAATTAGATGATCGTAATATATATGCTCGTATATATATATATATATATATATATGTGGTATAAGGGAAAAAAGAAGACTACAGTTTGCTCCCTACAGACCTGTTTCGTGGTTAAAATAAGAAACAAAGCCCTCCTAGGCAACACCTGAACCAAATTAGAATAACACTTCACACTGTATACATTAAAACAGACCAT
>JBCNYG010000005.1:5206499-5220129 GCA_039654305.1 Porochilus rendahli | reverse complement strand
GATCTTAAATGCCACCCAGTATTTCAGGCAGTCTGTTTGTTTGTGTATATATATATATCCCCCCCCCCCCCCCCATGCAGAGTGAGCAGGTGCCAGTGGGTAACATCCCGCGCAGTATGACCGTGTCGGTGCGTGGTGAGAATACACGTACAGCTCAGCCCGGAGATCATGTGACCATTTCCGGTGTTTTCCTTCCTCTACTGCGAACTGGATTTAGACAGGCTGTACAGGTAGAATATTTTGTTTATACATTTTATTTATATATATATATATATATATATATATATATTTTTTTTTTTTTTCCTTCTTTTTTTTAAAGAATTTTAGTGTATGTGTACATTTCAGATTATATCTATCTCTTGGTGTCTCAGGGTTTGTTATCAGAGACGTATCTGGAGGCGCACTCGATCACACTGATGAATAAGACTGAGGATGATGAACTTGGGGTGGAGGAGCTTACTGATGATGAGCTGCGACAGATCACTGGTATGATAACTGCTAATGTTTTTGATTTTAAAAATGAATACACAAGATCCATACAAAAAAACTACATCAGATTATACTTCGCTGTAAGCATTCTGAGATGTTGATGTATCTCTGTGTACTGTTATTAAAAAATATGTGTGTGTTTTTGTAGAAGAAGATTTCTATGAAAAGCTGGCAGGTTCTATTGCGCCTGAGATCTACGGTCACGAGGATGTGAAAAAGGCCCTGCTTTTACTGCTGGTGGGCGGAGTTGAGCAGAATCCGCGCGGAATGAAGATCAGGGGTGTGTACATTCTTTGATTACAAGTTTTTACTCCCACCAAACACCAAACTTGTGCTTCACGGTTTAATTTCGTGTCTGTCTGGGTGTAGGTAACATTAATATCTGTCTGATGGGAGATCCCGGTGTAGCCAAATCTCAGCTGCTGTCTTACATCGATCGTCTGGCGCCGCGCAGTAAGTTTGACACACGCCAACTCTCCAGCGCTCCGTTATCCTCCTGTGTTGCAAGAGGATGTTTTTGAACGAAAGGGCACGTGTGCTTGCTCTCTGTTTAGGTCAGTATACCACTGGGCGTGGCTCATCAGGTGTGGGCTTGACAGCAGCAGTGATGCGTGATCCTGTTACCGGGGAGATGACTTTAGAGGGCGGAGCTCTGGTGCTAGCTGATCTGGGTGTGTGCTGCATTGATGAGTTTGATAAAATGGCCGACGCGGATCGAACCGCCATTCACGAGGTCATGGAGCAGCAGACCATCTCCATCGCCAAGGTGATATTGGGGTTTCAGTTATTCGGAGGAATTTAGAAGTAGAACATATGATGTCTGTCTTGATGGGAAATAATAAACATGCCAGTTTTGAGTTTTTTTGCTTCCATAATTAAGAAAATGTTTGTGTGTCTGCCTCAGGCGGGTATAATGACCTCTCTGAACGCACGCTGCTCTATCCTGGCAGCGGCAAACCCTGCGTTCGGCCGTTACAACCCACGGAAAACCATCGAGCAAAACATTCAGCTTCCGGCGGCACTGCTGTCGCGTTTCGACCTGCTCTGGCTCATCCAGGACAAACCGGACACCCAGAAGGATCTGCAACTTGCACAGCACATTACACACGTCCACCAGCACTGCAAGCAACCACCCACACACTATACGCCTATCGACATGAAGCTCATGAGGTACACACATCACTTTTATCGATATTACATTAACCATAGAAACCCTGTCTGCTTGTACATCGAATACGAAGCATATAACAATAGCGGATTATATGGATATGGGATTGTGTATGTATACATATATATTACAGTACATGCCATGCCCAGTCATAAGGATCACAGGAACTGGGGTATCAAATTCGCCGCATACAAGAAATGCATGTGGTGTCATGTAAATATTTCTGTTCGGTTTAGGCGATACATCAGTAAGTGTAAGAAGAAGCAGCCAGTCATTCCCGAGGGTCTGACCGATTACATCACGGCTGCGTATGTGGAGATGAGGAAGGAGGCACGCGTCAGCAAGGATACCACCTTCACCTCCGCCCGCACCCTGTTGTCCATCCTGCGCCTTTCTACAGCCTTGGTACATAAGTGCACACTTCACCCCCACTGTGCTTGGTGTTTGTGTACTGTCCTGGCGTACGCACATGTGCTTCTTCACCTCCCTGGAGTGGAGTAATGGTTTGTGTGTGATAAAGTGCTTACAGTGCAGGTAGTGTGTTTTTCTTCTACTGCATTGTGGGCACTTCTGTCTTACACCGGCCACGTCCACCAGAACTCGCCGCATGCGCAATGTATCTTATGTGGTAATTCTGATCTGCTAGTGTAGTAGGGAACAGAATGACGTGCACTATGTAGTACACTAATAGAGGCCCTTATTGATTTGGTGCACTTCCTTGTTTGTCCAAACCTCACTTATTGAATTATAGCCTGCACTTTACTTTCTGATACAGCAGTGCATTATAGGTACGCATATTTATTTTATTGCTGGTTATTGTTTGAAGTCATGTTTTGTAATTTATAAATTGAACTGTATGCAAAAAACTCCATCGTTTAAACTCTTAGTGTTAGAATGTTTCTACCTCGGACACGTCGCTTACTGTATTAAATGTATTGTGTTGTAATAAATGTATTGAATATGATGTTCTTAGTAGGGTCTTCTGCACGCTATAAAACATTGTATAAGTAAATAGTTTATTGTTTAATGCCGGGTTTAAGGTACTGACATCTCCATCTGAGTGGCTGGGTGTTAAAAGTGCTGTTTGTGCAGGTAGCTGAACATGAGCCCTACTGCAGAGCCAGCACTTGACACACAAAGCTACATGGAACACTGTTTATAAAATCATCCTGAGTTATGAGCGAGAAGCAGGTGGGCCTTTCTTCCAGCAGGGGGAGTCATGCATGTTAACTCTGGAACCTGTCTTGAAGCTCTGATTGTCGGGGCAGGGGTCAGCTTTGCGGGGTCGGCATTCAGCCTTCATCAGTCACCGCTGTGCAAACCCATGCAAAACTGACTACGCCTCGAACTTTCGAAGTTCAGAGCATCGGGGTGGAGCGTGGAAGGAACCCAAAACCAATAAGAGAGTAGCTGGTGTTGAGAGGCGGAGACTTGGGCAATTGCTGGATTTTCCATAAGGCATTGCACTTGTCTCGGTCTGACAGTGCCGGCACAACTCACTGTGGAGCGCCTCGGCGTGTGTGTGTGTGTTTGTGTGTGAGGGGAGGATGGTATGAGCCTGTTACTGATGGACAATTTTGGGTTGCAGGCTCGACTACGTATGGTGGAAGTGGTAGAGAAGGAGGATGTAAATGAAGCGATGAGGCTGATGGAGATGAGTAAAGACTCCCTGCAGCCTGACAAGTCGACCACCATCAGGTAAACACATGCAGTATGGTACATGTTTGGGTAGTTTTTTGGTGCACTGTATGAAACCACCTTAATATTTTAAATCAAGTGACACTGATTCCTATTAATCAATAATTGAAAAGAATTAACAAATGAAAGTATGAAAAATAGATAAATATGAGCTGAAGTAGTGTAATGTTTCCTCCGTGTTGATTTAATTATGTTTTGGTTGCTGGTACATAATACATCGTTAGATAATGACATCTGTCAGTCACCCATCAGAGTTGGTGGGTGGGATCTGGGATCTTGTTGGTTACATTACACAGGAAGTCATGTGGAATCAAACCAGGTGTACTGGTATCTAATCAACCTGCAAGTGGTCATTCTGGTTATCAGTCACGTTTTTAAAAGCTAATTCACTTACTGTTGCTGAATACTACAGAGACTATAATTTTCCATCTTTTAAAAATAGATGAAATAAATAAATTTAAAGAGCCTTTTAGTCAAGGGTGGAAATGAACAGTAGTCCGCTGGCCCGTGGTGAGTAATATTAGCTAACAAGTCATCCTGCTGGCAACTTGACAAATCCAATTGGCAGAGAGGATAGTGTTCCTGAGCAGTAAGTAGGAAGAAGCACTAGTAGTTTAATAATTTTACTAGTCCTGTTGGCCAGTAGCTTAGTTTTGCTAAATTCCACCCCGTTAATGAATCGAGGTTGTATAGGCTTCTAACTGCTGATGAAATCTGGCCCTGTATGAATGACTGGATAGAGGTAAAGAAGAGTACCTATGGGTGTTTGCACATCACCTGATTCGTATCAACAGTAAATTCAAATAAAATATCAAGTAACCTTACATCAGGAGAGAATTTTAAGATCCATGTTAAATGTGAAGTGTAGAAGAGTGATAACTTTTTAGTTTCATGCCACTTGTTTATAAGTTAAAGGAGTGCTCTAACACTACACTTCACTAGGACAAGTTTTACTGTGTTTATTATTGTTTTATTTATTTTAAGTTCTTTATTGCAGTTGAGCCAAAAACATTTAAGGTGGTTTAATAGAGCAGTACACAATCTATTTACATTCCTTTACGATTGAACTGACCTGTATGTATGCATGTGTGTGTAGGTCCCAGCGTCCTGCCGACGTGATCTTTTCTCTGGTGCGCGAGTTGGTGTCTGAAGGCGGGAAGGTACGGGCGGTGCGCATGGCTGATGCAGAACATCGGTGTGTGTCGCGCGGTTTCACGCCAGCCCAGTTTAATGCTGCACTCGAAGAATATGAAGAGCTCAACGTGTGGCAGATCAACAACACGCGCACACGTATTACCTTCGTCTGATACTCGTTCATGATTCTGCAAAGCCTCCTTTTAACACCCCTCTATTTCTGTTTGCTGCTTAACTGGGTGTGGCTTGTTAGCAATATTGCTACTGGACAATTCTAATGGCCTTCCTGTTTATGCTAAATAAATATTGAGAGTTTGTTTTATTATGTACATATTATTCCCTTAATAAACATCTGCATATGCAGCTCAGGCTGTGTGTTTATCTCTCATTGCTTGTGAAGGATTTCAGTTAAGCAGAACAGGTATGCATTGGCATTAATGTTACGTTATTGGTTTTGGCAGCACAAGTATACAGTATGGTTTATTTAAATAAAGTTCAGCAGGGCGATGTTGATTCTATTGATAACAGATTTTACCCGTGGTTACACATACAGGTGTCAGATGGAATAAATGGGCAATGCCAATGTGAATTTACCGTTTTCTTCAAAAGCTTCCTATCTAGTTGGAGTGGGCGATGCACTTTGGAAATTTAAAAAAAATTTTTTAATTAAATTAGAAGATTGAAACTTAATTTTGGTGTTTTTCACCTTGTCTTGTTCATAAATAGATTTTTTTCAGACTTACGTCACAGTTGAGAGTAATTAAATGTAATTTAAAGCTTGTGTAGTGTAGACTTGGGTCATTATTCCATTTGGTGGCCAATGTTAATATGGTGAGATTTGAAAGTAGAGGTTTACCATCTGGAAAAATTTCTGTTTGTGTGGGTTTCCTCTGGGGGCTCTGGTTTCTTCCTACAGTCCATGCACCGTAGGCTGATTGGGGTTCCAAATTGCCCCTAGGTTCGTGTGTAAATGGTTGTATGTGTTTTGGTCCGGCCTGGTGAAATCGGTGCCAGCCTTCTCGTGATCCTAGTTATACCTAATCAGATTAAAAAAAAAACGAGTGAAAAGTTAAAATCTTGTAAATCTTGTGGATTTAGAAAGTAAAGAAGGACCTACAATAAAAATTGAACACCCATAAACTTCCCAACAGGCTAGCATTAATAGACTAATCTTTCCCGTTGGTTTCCTGCGGCTTCCTCTTACTGACTCGACCTCCACGGAAGGAGCTGAAGTTAAGAACCAACACAAACTAAAAAAGATACACTTCTTCTCATTTAATCTTCCTGAAAGGCATTCCTTTATGTTAGGCGAGTCAACTATCTAATGTTTCATCTCTGATCCTGCTTCTTTAGCACATCGGTTAGTGCCATGCTTCCCCGTGCTGAACAGAGTGGGTAGTCTACTGTAAAGGGTGTTTCTGTATGAAAGGTTAGTCCTGGGTTTCCTTGTTGCAGAAGAAAAATCCAGTGTTTCATCATCTGTATTGATCTTCAGTAGCCTGGAGGCTAAAGTAGCAGTCTTTCATGGTGAAGGCTGCAGGTGGTTTTCTGGCTGAAGACCGTGGCTTAGGGTTTTTTCTTGGTGGTGCAGAACAAAAGTTCACAGTTTTAAGTGCCATACTGGTCTTGAGTAGTGTAGTGGTTAAGGTAACGCTGCTCTATGTGCTTTGTTACAGGTTTGAGTCTGCTTTCAGCTGCTCTCATATTAATAAGTCTGCTAGCTCAAATGTTGATATTGGATAGAAGTCCTCTAGTGAAGCACACGTCACCCTTCAGTAGACCAGAGGATAGTGTAATGTTTTCTGATGTGTCCTTTTTTTTTTTATCAGCATTCAAACTGAAATTCAAGATTTCCTTACATAATGCTTCTGGGGTTTTTATTGATTAAAGTTGGTGCAGAACAAATGCTTAAAGTTTTAATCACATTGCTGTGCTTTATTAGGCTTGGGGTTAGAATGGTGGTTTTAAGTGTTGTGTGTCGTAGGTTCAAATATGCTTTGAGTCTGTTTCCTTTACACAACCTGGAATCAAATGCAGTTTGTTCTACTTCTTGTTCTTTTTTTGATGGTGCAGAACAAAAAATTTAAGTGTCCATACTGCTGTCCTTCTATAGATTAAGGGTTAGACCGAATGACTTTATTGTCATATGTTGCTGGTTCAAACCTGTGTTTATGCAGTTTCTCAAAAACTTTAAATCATTTGAAAATACTCTTAAATTGGTCTTTTACCAGGTTTTTTTGTTTTAAGTAAGAAGGTCAACATGGCAGGAACGTGTCTACCCCATCGTGGAAAGTGTTTAAAGCAGTTGAACGGCTTTTGGTGTGTATGACCAAAGTTCAAACCCTGTTTCAATCTGGTCTTTCTTTAGGTTGAACAACAAAAGTTGAAGGTTTAGCTGCTGTGCCATGGTTGTGTAGTGTTGGGGGTTAAGGTAACAGTCCCTGGTGGGTGGATGTTGCAGATTCAAGGCTTCTTTAAGTCGCTTTCAGCTTAATAAACTTAACTTAGAATCTGTTTACGTAGTTTCAAAACAGATGAGGTTCAAATTATTAAAGTTTCAGCAGGACAGCTAAACTCACAGTCTTGATGATAACGTAGCACTCTTTGCTGCTGTGTGTTGATGGTTCAAATCTGTTTCTGGTGCTAAGTTTGTAATTATGCAATTATTCTTTTTTTTTCTTCTTGAGATGGTGCAGAACAAAAGTTGAAAGTTTCAGTGATGTAGCTGCACTTTTGTAGGCAGGAGATTGTGGTTAAAGTTACAGACTGTGATGCTGTAGGTTCAAATCCAATCTTCATCAGCAGCTAAATAATCAACAAAGCTGGTACAAGCTATATCTTACAATTTGTTTTTTTTTTTCCAAGATGGTGTAGAACATAAGGTTAAAGCTTGCACCTCACTCCCCTACTTCTGTATTCTTAGGGCTGGAGGAGCTGCCCCTGATGTTGTACGGTGCAGAATCAGCTCTTCATTCAGTCTCTTTTGTAGTAATAACCTCAATGTGATGGAGCTTTTACTTATTTATTTAATCATTTTTTGGGCTGCAGAACAACACTTCAACATGTCACTGGAAAGCTTGTCTTGTAATGGTGCAGTGGTTAAAGCTGCTTGTCTTATGCAAACAATCCAAGTTCAAATCTCTTTTAAACCACTTTCCTTTCCTACAGTTTGTTGTAGTTTTCCTTTCTTTTTTTGCTTTGGTTTTTTGGATGGTGCAGAACAAAAATGTTACTTTTCCTTGTTGTGCTTCTGTAGGCTTAGGGTTAGAGATACTGTCTTCATAGCTGTGTGTTGCAGGTTCAAGCCTGAGTTTAGTCAGTTTCTTTTGAATAATTGTGTGAAAAGTTTCTGATTTTTTTTTCTTCTGAAATGACAACATAGCACACATGCAAAAGTACAACATGTCACAGGTCTCCGTCTGGTCTGGTGGATAAAACAGTTTATCAGCTTTGGATGTGAGCTACCATGGTTTAAATCCCGTTTAAAAATAAAACATCAGGTTTGCTTTGTCCTACTTTTTTTTTAGGTTGAAGACCAAAAGCTTAAAGTTTCCATGCAAGACTTGTGTTTGTATAGGGTTGGGGTTAAGGTAAAAACTCCTGGTTGTGGATGTTGCAGGTTCGACACGTGCTCCCAATAGTAATGTTAGTATTGTATTTTTTAAAAGGAAGCTAAAGTAAACATTTTTTCACTCTCAAAGCTGTGCTCCTGTAGTTTCGAGGTTAATGTATCGGTCTTTGTTGTTCAATGTTGGTGGTTCAAACCTCCCTTGGCACAATTTCAAGAACTAAGATTTCCCTCTGTCTTTTTTTTTTCTTAAGATGGTGCAGACCAAAAATGTAAAGTTTCGCCAGCACAGGTGATTATCAATAGGGATGTGGTTAAGGTTCTAGGTGGCGGTGCTAGAACTTGCAGGTTCGAATCTTTGCTAAGCCTCCCTTCAATAGCTTTATGCTTGCATACGCTTTAGCTTACCTGTTTTTTTAAGATGGTGTAGAACAAAAGTTGAAAGTTTCGCTGGAGATGCCATCCTCCTGTGGTCTTGGTGTTAGAGCAGTAGTTCCTGGAGCTGAAGGTTGCTGGTTCAAATGTCTACTCTTCGTGAACTTTAATTTATTTAATTACTTTTTAGCTAAAGAACAAAAGGTCAACATTTCATCTGCACCCTCTCCTGGAGATGGTGTAGTGGTTTAAGCTTCTTGTCTCTTGTGTGACTGAGCCAGGTTCAAATCCCTTTTAAATCAGTTTCCTTTAATGCACCCAGAATTTAACACAAAAAGGTTTTAAATAAAGGCATCAGCAAGAGCACAAGAGTTCAGAGGATAAAGTGTCACTACTGTGGAGTAGACAAACCTGGATCAAAGCTCAAGGAGCTGTGGAAGGTGCTCTTGGTCCTCTCCACATGAGTCCCTTTTTTGATATAAGGGACGTTGTTGGTATAGAAAAAGACAGATAGATCCTGGCCTAAAGGGATAATATTTCTCAGTAACATTTCAGTGAAGCTCACTGGTGTGCCATCTCATACTTTTCTGCCTTCAGGTTTTCTTTTTCCTACATTTTTTTTTTCGGTTGAAGACCAAAAACTTAAGGTTTCGATGGCCAGCTTGTGTTTGTATAGGGTTGAGGTTAAGGTAACATCCCCTGGTTGTGGGTGTTGCAGGTTCAAGTCACGCTCCCAATTGTAATGTTAGTATTATATATTTTTAAAGAAAGCTAAAGTAAACGTTTTTTCAGTTGCAAAGCTGTGCTTCTGTAGTCTTGTGGTTAATGTATCGGTCTTTGTTACCCAATGTTGGTGATTCAAACCTCCCTTGGCTCAGTTTTAAGTACTAAGTTTACCCTAATTTTTGTTTTTTTCTTAAGATGGTGCAGACTAAAAGTGTAAAGTTTCGCCAGCACAGGCGATTATCTATAGGGATGCGGTTAAGGTTCTAGGTGGCGGTGCTAGAAGTTGCAGGTTCGAATCTTTGCTAAGCCTCCCTTCAATGGCTTTATGCTTGCATACGCTTTAGCTTACCTGTTTTTTTTAAGATGGTGTAGAACAAAAGTTGAAAGTTTCGCTGGAGAGGCATCCTCCTGTGGTCTTGGTGTTAGAGCAGTAGTTCCTGGAGCTGAAGGTTGCTGGTTCAAGTCTCTATTCTGTCTTGAACTTTAATTTGTTTTGATAATTTTTAGCTAAAGAACAAAAGGTCAACATTTCATCTGCACCCTCACCTGGAGATGGTGTAGTGGTTAAAGTTACATGTCTCTCATGTGACTGAACCAGGTTCAAATCCCTTTTAAATCAGTTTCCTTTAAGGCACCCAGAATTTAACACAAAAAGGTTTTAAATAAAGGATTCAGCAAGAGCACAATAGCTCAGAGGATAAAGTGTCACTACTGTGGAGTAGACAAACTTGGATCAAAGCTCAAGGAGCTGTGGAAGGCACGGTGAAAGATATCAAGCCACTGACCTGGGGCAGTCAGTGGGCAGAGCGGTGTGACATGGCAAGTGACTGAGCTGGGGCGGTCAGTGAGTGGAACGGTGAAATGGCAAGTGATGGCGCTGGGGCGGTCAGTGAGTGGAATGGTGACATGGCAAGTGACGGAGCTGGGGCGGTCAGTGCGTGGAATGGTGTACCATGGCAAAGCCACTGAGCTGGGGCGGTCAGTGATTGGAACGGTGTGATACACGAAGTGACTAAGCTGGGGCGGTCAGTGAATGAGAGACGGCAAAAGACTGCACGGGGACAGTCAGTAGGCGAGCACAGACTAAGAGAGCATGAGCTGGACTGGGCAGTGCAGTATGAGAGGGAAGGGACAAAAAAAAAGAAAAAAAAAGTTTTTTTTTTTTAAATTCATAAATTTTCAGGTCACAAAAACACCCATTGCTCCTCCTACCACCACCTCCCTACTTCTGTTCCCACACCAGGTTTGAACCCACAACCTCATGGACTAGGAACAAGCCTCTTACCACTAGACCACCCAGTCGGTTACAAGAACAAGCCTTTTTTTTAATTTTGTCTTCAAAAAATCACACCTAAGGCTTAAAAAAAAAAAGAAAAACAATAGTAATAATAGTAATAATAACAATTATAATAAAGCAATGATCAGTAGAATACAAGCAACTCAAATCGAGAGAAATGGACGATAAACTTGAAAAAAGGAATATTTGCGGTTACAAGAAAAAAAAGCGACTGTTGTTGAGTGTTGTCAGCCAAAAGCCTTGTTGGTATGATGAATCCATCAGCCGCTATCATGAGGACTGCGCTAAAAAGGATCTAGCATGGAAATAAATAGAGGACCTACGGCTCCTGCTCGGGTAGCAAGCTAGCAGACACATACACACATTATATCTTAATGCAGTCATTGTATGCATGCAATAATAAGACTCTATGATATTGGCGTCATAATGCAGCAGTTGGAGTAGTAATGATCTGTGCAGTGTCCTTGTACAATGGCAGAATGGCAAGATTTCATCCACACCCAAGTAAAAATGTGAGAAAAGAACACACCTTGTGGCAGAAATGAATACTATTGGAAGGCGTTTCCTCGTCAGGGCTTCAGCGCTCTGGAGATTTTTATCTGGAAATAGAAGGAATAAAGGCTTAATAAATTCTCCCACGTTTACACAACCGGACTTAATTTATTAACAACCAACAGCTCAGTGATTACAAGTGATAAATATCTTATGGGTTTAAGCAAGTTTTCAATAAAACTTACCAATCTTTAAACAGTATCATAAACATACGAGCTCACATGCTAATATTTTATCCCTCATACACCTAGATCAAGACTCACTTCCTGAAATGAGACACGGCCGCGCTGAGCAAGACCTAAAGAACGACACGGAGGATCTTTTATCATCATTAGCAGCAGCAGCAGAATCCTCAGCACACAACCCACCAAACCCAAATCCAAACAAACGATCTGAGTAAATGGAGTAACTTTGAGAATATTTTAACTCTTACTCTTGGGTCCTCTCCACAAAAAGTCCATCCACAGGAGTCCCTTTTTTGATAAAATCGATAAGGGATGTTGTTGGTATAGAAAAAGACAGATAGATCCTGGCCTAAAGGGACAGCATTTCCCAGTAACATTTAGGTGAATTGTTTTTATATGAATGAAATTGTTGTAGTACCGATATCTCATACATGAATTGCACAAAAACTTGTACAGGTTCACTCTACTTTATTTATTTATTTAATAATATATATTTTTTTTAATTTTGTGCAGCAGATGTGTTTACTTTGCATACAATTATAGCTTTTTATATAAATTTGACTGAAATATAAAGATTCTATAATATACTAAAAGTTAAATAGAAAAAAAAGATTTTTCTATCTCTATCTCTCTCTCTCTCTCTCTCTCATTCAACACACACACACATATATATACACACATAGATGATACCAGAATTTGAATTAATAAATATAGCTTATTAACTGAAAACTCAAATTATTTACATCTCCTCAATATATATTCGACTATTAGCCTTGCTTAGTAATTAACCAGTGTGACTGTCTATATAACTACGTTCTTCCTCCAGTGTGACAACTAACAGTGTGGTACCTGGTTCGGGTGGTACCCTGAGGATATTCATCCATATGAGTCTCTCCCGTCTCATTGTCCTGGAGCTTGCTGGAGTTCACTTTGTCTAGAAAAAATTTAATTGTGATCCTTCAGTCACTGACGCTTGCACTGCTCAAAAGATACAGTGTCCACACCCCAGTTTGTAGGAACGTAAGAGTTGTTCACAATGAAACTTACATAGGGTTTGAGAGAAACATTACAGAGCTGCTGGTTGGTAGGGACGGTACTGCTGGCAATGCACTGGTGCACTGACACACAGATATAGAGAGGGACTTTGACTTGCAAGCAGTACCATTGGAATTAAACAGAAAGTGACTACGTTTTGTTTGTAATCCTATAGCAGTTTAAATTTAACATTTGTGCTAAATCATTTGTAAATCTACTGCCTGGCTTTCTAAGATCCGCAACGTGCGAAGTCACAATGATATACATGTAACCAGGAAACCCAATTGAGACATAGAAAAGATGCATATCTTTATTTATATTAATCTGTAATAAAATATATTTGTATTATTCATTCATTTTCTGAACCGCTTAATCCTAATTAGGGTCGTGCGGAGGCTGGCGCCCATCTCTGCCGACTCTGGGCGAGGGCGGAATACACCCTCGATAGCTCGCGAGGGCCGCAGGGCATATTTGCATCATACTGCAGGTATGTCCAAGATCTTTGTTATGGTGTCAATTAACATGGGAAAACCCCCTCTTTTGGTCACATACCTACAGTTTAATATTACCCCTGAATGTGTTTCCCTTATACTCCACCTTCGGTAGGTTTGTTTCCGTCCTCACTGAGTCTTCCATGGAGTGTTTTATATATTACTAAGAAATGTACCCTCTTTATTCTTAACAACTCACTAGTTCAGCTCACTGTCTATTTTCCTACCCAGATTAAAAAATCACAGCAAACATTCCTTACCTCTGCAGGTTGGTTTGTTTTGCTTTCCGCCATCTTGAACTCCCCCCTTGTCACGTGATCAAAACACAAGACGTAGCAGCAGCAGCCGCAGTAGATTGAAGTCGTTAAAGCGTCATACACACGGGAGGATGTTCAAATCTTTAACCCGGTGTAAAAACCTAGCGGACTGCAGCAGATTTAACAGATTTTTAATCTCTTTATCACAGGAACTCACGTACTGGAAGATTCATTCCACACTCAGGTGCGTAGTGGAGATGAGCGCGTGCACGCGCCTGCTACAAGCCCACGTGTTGTTGTGTCCACATGGAGTGTGGAGTGATGATCAGTGGGTCCGTCTTTGACCTTCCGCTGCCAGAAATAACACGAGCCGCATGATGCTTCCGTAGCCAGCTCGCTCTCACTGATTGTTCGGGTTTCTGCTCAGTATCGATCTTTTAAACAGTTTTTCTCATGGTTTCAGTCATTAATTTATCAAGACATGGTGATCTGATCCAGTCGGTGACAAACATGAAGTCTCTGAGAACCTCGAGATAAGTTATTTCAGATCTGTCAGTATTTTTTATGTATATTTTTTTAATCCTAGTAAAGGTATGCCATAAGACTCTTAAATTTATAGACTGCACAAACCCATAGTCTGTTCTCTCTGCACTAA
>JBCNYG010000005.1:5191444-5205655 GCA_039654305.1 Porochilus rendahli | reverse complement strand
GAAACCCACGCAAGCACGGGGAGAACATGCAAACTCCACACAGAAACGCCCGAGCTGGGAATCAAACCCAGGACCTTTATGCTGTTTGGCGGACGTGCTAACCACTACGCCACCGTGCCGCTAACATGTACATTAACAATATAAATAAACATTCTAAGGAGGAGATATCAAATATAGATGGGTGCTGATTCAACAATGCAACCTTTAACATAAGAGAAAAAGACAAAGAAAAAGAAAAAATAACACATAAACAAATAATAATGTACCTTCAACTGCCTGCTGTTTAGATCCAGGTTTTTATAAGAATTAAGCTGAGGAATAAGAAAACTCCAACTGTTTAACAAAAGGGTTCCACAGGATATAAATTTTTTTCCACAAGCACCTTATCATGTACCAAATCGATTTGAGACAAATGAGGATTTCCCTTACCCAGTGTATGTGCGATGGAGCAAATGAAGATTGCCACCTTAATCATATTAAATGTCTGGCCAGTAAAGCGCTAAAGGCAATAACAGCTACTCTTGGTTTTTGTGTTCGTTTGTAGGACACAAAATGTTATGTGCGGATTCTCATGGCATTTCTACCAGAGGTGGGGCTTTGGAAAAAGATTTTTTACGTATTCTTAAATGTTCACTGTAACTGTAAAAGTTTTGATTGCACAGCTATGCACACTTCTTGCCCTCAGTGGTCAAGGTCTCGGCCCTGTTTGGAAGGTGCGGGGCTTTAAATCTTTGTGAAAATGTTGACCAAACAAAAAACAATTCATTAAAAAAAAACTGTGTCTGTGTCTGTATCTAAAAAATATATACAACTTACAAAAAATTTATTAGGAGCTCACAATGTGTTACAATTCTATAACAAATTAATACAAGAAAGCAGGGGAAGCAATACAAAATATATTAAAGCACCTTGGAAAGAATGATTGATAATAACACTTCCAGTAATATTAATGCACATTTCCAGACCAATCAGCTTTTAAATGGACCGCCTTTCTTCTTTAATGTCCCTTTCCTGTAGGTTTTATTATAGTTACTTAGTAATTTACAGTAATGCCTTTTGCTAGACTGGAAAAAAAAAAAAAAAACATCCACCCACCAAACCACCCACCCCCCCCCCCCCCCCTTCCTAAGGAAAAACTGATGGATCTTACTGTTAGACATGATGTAATTGCATTTGTCCAGTGCCTTGTAAACCAAACCCCAAGTGGCTATTTCCACTTTATTGAAAAAGGAAACAGAATCTTACGTTACACACCAGTGGTCACTTATTTCTAACACAACTACATGGTGCAATGCAGTATAAATAATAGCTTATTATAATTAAATATCAAGTGAATACCTCCAACAGTCCAAAAACATGCACAGTAGGATAATTGGCTGTTCCGAATCACCCCTAGGTGTGAGTGTGAGTGCGAATGGTTGTGTGACTGATGGCCCTGCGATGGCCTCAGCCTGTACCAAGCCTACCGCGCCCCTAATTAAGAATAAGCGGTTCAGAAAAAGAATGAATGAATAATAATAGTTAGCATGTCTGCCTCACAGCAAGGATCCGGGTTGAGTCCCGGATTCGACGAGGGCATTCTCTTCCCATGTGTGTATGGGTTTCCACTGGGTACTCTGGTTTCCTCCCACAGTACAAGGACATGCACATTAGGCTAATTGGCTGTTCCTAATTGCCCCATGTGTAAGTACGAATAATATGTGAGCATTGGCAAGTGAGACAGGGTCCAGCACCCCGCAACTGTAGTCGGATTAAGTGTCTAAACTGTAGCTAGTATTAGCTATTTAGATATTTCTAATTTCTGCAATAGAAGTAAATTGCATTGCATGAAAGCTGAGCTACACATGCCTTTTACCAAACCAAATTTGTAGGAGATCTTCCTGTTTTACTCGCCTTTCTCCCGGTTTAATCCCAGAGTAATAATTAAATTGGAATAGAAATACACATCTGGAACAATATCACAAACATGGATCATCATGCTGCTCTGCAACCCACTGAAGATGGGGTCATTGTGCTGGGTCAGCAATGGTAGAGTGGCCCAGGAGAAGTCTAGCTTAAGGGCTCAACAAAGTCAGCTATGCTGTGCTGGGATTTCGACTTTTACTCTTCCAATCAATAGCCAAGAATATTAACCTCTGAGCTACCACAGCACTACACAGAATAGCACAATACATAATGATACCACAGTAAATGAATTAATGTAACTTCAGCTGTGATATCCTGGCGAGCTGTCCAGGGTGTACTCCGCCCTCGCCCAGAGTCGGCTGAGATGGACGCCAGCCTCCGTGCGACCCTAATTAGGAATAAGCGGTTCAGAAAATGAATGGATGAATGAATGAACTTTCCATCAGGAACTGTTCTATATGCACATGTTCACCTCGCGTGGCTTTTCCCATGTTTATTTTCTGATGTTTGTACTGAAGCTTTAGCATTTTTATTCCAGGTTCATTTTGGCTTCTTTATAAGCCAGTCCTCGACTCATTTACATTTTCACTGATACTCCGCAATGAGAGGGTCACAGCAATACAACTCCTTCGTGTACAGTCCGAGTCTCAGAGTTAAGTCTAGATTTATTGTTCCTGTACGAGTTCTTGCTAACTTTGTTAGCTTGATAGCAATGCTAGATTCTTCTTCAACAAGAAACAGCTACTTAGCACTTCATACTTAATTCATGCAAAGTGACTTTAACCTGCTAAGATCCAAACCCTAATGTTGGGTGGGTTGTATTTTCTCTGCACTGCTTTGGTTCATTACTACCTGATAAGAACTTGATGAACATATTCTAACAGGAACTAGTTTGGATAAATTGTAATGACTCTCGTTGAGGATACTATAAGTATATGCACCCAGTGTGGTTGGGAAAAAAATATGATGTCTTCTTATGGGGAAAGAGGGGTCTCGGGGCTAAATTTTAAATTTAACACTAAACTGTATTTGTAACGTGAGTTTTAATGATATCAGATATATATATATATGTATATATATATATACGTAAAATATTAAATAAAATAAAATATAGGATACAAAAGCATATAAAAGGAAATATAAATGCAAACATAAATACAGTGGCGATTTTACAAGTAACACTGAGTAAAGTGTCACGTGTCTGTAAGTGTAAAGTGTAACGTGACAAACCTTTGCAACAATCCCTAAACAAGCTCTAAAAATCTACCCATCATACACATTATTAACACTACAAACTTTGTTAGTGAATTAACCTAAAGTAAAAGAACTTTAGTAAATTACACACACATATACATGGAAACATGGAATTAGCCAGACGAGCAGTGAAATATGTTGAAAGCATGTTAACAGGGCAGATAAGTGAAACATACCTCGTCATGTTTTATTAAAATGGCCTCATGCTTTCTATGCATGCCTGTGTTCTATACAGGTCTTTGCTTCCTCCAGCATCTTGTAGTCTAGTGTCTACTGTACAAACAGACAGACATGGCTAGCTGTAGCACTGACTGTATTGTGGAACGTGACGATTATCACAGATTACCACCTGCCATGTTTCTTGATTTTTCCCCCCTGCACTTCGAAATATCATTTAACACGAAACTTAAATATCAGTAAAAGGTTTAGAAGCCCAGTCAACATATAACTCAGAAAATGTTAAAATCTTGCTCAAAATCTACTTTACACACTCTTCTTACATTTTCTGAATCCCTTTAAATGATCTCAGCTCATAAACTGGTGATAAAAATTAAGCCTCTGCCTCTTATTTTCATGTCACCTTCAAGTGCACACCTTCAACCTGACGGGTAACAATCCTTTTAGTAAGAGCTTCCTGCTTGGCCACGGCTCTCTGATTTTAGGCGAAACAATCATGTTTTACACACAAACACACATCTGTATACGTTTTTTGTGCGTGTTGCACGTGGCAGAACAAGGGTTGTTTTCCAGACTTTCACCATACTGTACTGCAGAAAATGTACCACAGAGGACGATTCGGATTACAGACTGTTTCAGAACGCATGCCTGGCTCTTGTCCAAATCATAAATCAGCAGGCTAAACACTGTGGGTGCTGTCGTGTATGCAATTTTGGACACAGATACAGTACTGTCTCCACCTTTGTGCAACATTTGGCCCTTCTTGTTGTTACTTGCTGCCTATTTTATCATGCCTATTTTATTACTTTCACACACATATACACCCACACACACCTTGCATATGCTTAATTTTTTAAGACTTGAAGGCACTGCCCCCTGACCTGAGCTCAGATGCTTATGACCCCTGGCCCGAGACCTTGTGAGGACATTTGGTAGCTTTTATTATAAAACTTTAAAGGCCAAAACTTTCTTTTTGGATAACACCCCCCCCCAACCACCCACCCTCCCGGCTGTCTCTGTGTGTGTGTGTGTGTGTGTGTGTGTGTGTGTGTTTGATCTCACTACAGCCTGCTCTGCAGAGCATAAATCATCAGCAGTGATAGTTACAATCCTGTTAAAGTGTGTTCGGCACTTTTTCAACACATCCGGAATGTGGAACGGTTTTATAATGTCGCCTTCAAACATCTGGAGCTGACATAACGCTTCATTTTGTGTTTATGTGGCCGTGCTGTGTTCGACACTGTCAGTTTTACAGGGCTGGACAGATGCGCTAATCACTATACACAAGCTGAAAATATGGCACCTGCAATCATTTTTCATTTTTCTTTTTTCTGGTGTGTTTGGAGAGGGGTGGGGTGGTGTGGGGGGTGGTATGCAGGAGCCGAGTGCTCTAATGAGTGTGTATGTGTGTGCATGTATGTACCCCACAGCCGGCCTGTTTTTACTGCTTCTGTGCCAAAAGTGCTGAGTGCAGGTTTTCCTTCACACTTTTATTAGAGCACCACAGGGGAGGAAAGAGGCGAAGCAGTGCCTGAGGTGGGGCAGTGGTAGGCGGGGTTCTGTAGTACAAACAAGCCAATCGCACGTCTGACCTGCATGAGTGACAGCCAGGGCTGTATTTAATACACCTGAATATGAAGCTGTGTAGGAAAAGTGGACTTGTGTTCAAGGTGAGTTTATGCAACGTCTATAGATACAAATAATAGATGTATAAGAATGTATATGATTGCATGGCAGCATGTACAGGGGCAAAGATTTAATTGTTAAATATATTATTAATGGTATATGAATCATGAGACAAGACTTAAGGGACCTTTTTTCCCCAAACATAAACGACAGATCATTTTAATAATCACACTTATCCGCAATGCCTTAAGAGATCTTAAAAATCAAACTCTCTTAACAGCTATGAATGTCTTAAATTTTTTTATTATATATTCAATATTTTAAAAATATTTCACTGATGTCTCCTATGAAATTCTTCTTGTTGCAAAAAACAAACACAAAGCGTATATGTATTAATAATTTATGTTCCATAAATAACCTTCTTCTATAAGCTCTCTATCCTTCACAATATCTTCTTTACCTTGTTCTTATCCTTCTTTACACTGTTCCTAACTTAAACAGAAACATTCCAATGAAACAAAAAAAATTCCATTAGAGTTTTAATTCTTCATAACAGTGGGAAAATTGATTTTTATTATAATTATTTTTAGTTCAGGGTGTGATTTGAAATTTCCTGAATATACTACTACTACTACTACTACTACTACTACTAATAATAATAATAATAATAATTTCATTATTTATTTCTTTTTTTTACTTTTGTATATGGACATTTGAAAAAAAGTACTGTAGCTTAATGTAGCTCTATAAATTCATTAATTAAGCTGTGTTCAGAAGCTAACCAGACAATTTAGCCAGAAATATTAACCATCTAACAAAGATGCTGAGACCACTACACGTTTACACTACACATTTTTAAATATGTACAAGTTCATAATTTGTTGTATGATGTAAATTGGAAACACAAGGCTAAAATAAAAGTTTTTTCTGGATAAAGTGAAAAAAAAAATTGCACTGGAATTAGGTATCAACCCTTTTTGTAAATGTACATATAGAATCAAATTGTTCTCTGTTGATTGTTATTGGTGTTACCCACATAGCTTCCACCATCTCTTCCCAGAACCATTAAAGGTATTTCTGTGGTTCTGTGGTTAAAAAAAAAATCAGCTAAAAGGAAGCTTTAGTTTTTGGAGTGCCGGTTCTGCACAGCAGCTTTCATTTACTTTTGCAGAATTTTGAAGATACCCTTATACAACACGACTCACAGAACAGAAGTGTATTTAGGTTGCCATCAAAAACACAGCAGTATTATATGGTAGTAACAGATGGTCCATCGTTTAAAAATGTAAGTATTTGTTCAATTTTAAAGGGGTACTTTTATCTCTGGTATAAGGACACGTGCATGTCTATTTGAATTCATGGCAATGGAGAATGCAATAATAATGGCATTATATGAGCAAGTTCTGTTTACAGAAGTTAACCTTCAGGTAGCTTTACACATGGGCCAAGTATAAATTAGCATTAATAATCATATGAGTAGAAGGTCCTCACAGTGACAGTAAGTAAGACAGTAATGTTTGTACATGTCCACACAGCCAGCATGGTCCCGAGGCTCCTTTGTGTGGTCTATTGCATTGTGCTCCTTCCACGTGAGTATTATTTACATTTTTATTTTTGCGTGCATTTGGATTAAACCCATTTTACTTGAAATAGTTATAAATTAAAAATATTTGAATTTGGTTCATAAAATTTACCAAAATAAAAGGATTATAGATCTTATAGATTTACGTAACAGGATCCTGGGGGTCCTCAAAACCCATTTGTCTCCAAGGAGTTTGCAATTTGGCAGATAAAATTCAGTGCAATAGTGCAATAGTGGATGGTGATGCTTTTGAAGGGGTGATGTCCAAATGGTATAACATAATACTGAAACATCAACATCAAATGATAATTAGATAAAATCACTCATAAATCATAGCAAACAGATAAAACATAACAAATATATAAGCCCTCTAATACAATACAAGAAGCCTTCATTGTTGTTGTTCAATAATTCTAAGCTAAATGTTCCGCATTTTGCCTCATATGCTTATAGTCTCTTTCATGTTTAAGTGCAGAGTGCCGGCATTGTGACTAATCGCAAACAGAATGTGAATCTGTGAAGTAATACTGCACAGTAATGTGATAGATATGTTACTGTAACCTGGTGATATTCTGTAAATATGATAGGTGTGTTACTATAGCCTGCCGTGTTACTGTAATATGTTTCAGGTGTTACTGTAACCTGGTGTGCTATCATAATGATTAAAGAGCTACCGGTTGTGTTACTGTAATGTGACTGAGCTGTTACGGAAACCTGATGTTTTACTATAATGTGTTTCGGGTTATTGTAACATGATTAGGGTGTGACTGTAACTTGGTGTGTTACTGTAATGT
Organism: Porochilus rendahli; assembly: GCA_039654305.1. NCBI lineage: Eukaryota > Metazoa > Chordata > Actinopteri > Siluriformes > Plotosidae > Porochilus > Porochilus rendahli. The sequence goes on along the minus strand of JBCNYG010000005.1, from coordinate 5,198,317 downwards.
GATTAGGGTGTGACTGTAACTTGGTGTGTTACTGTAACATGATTAGTGTGTAACTGTAACTTGGTGTGTTACTGTAACATGATTAGTGTGTAACTGTAATCTGGTGTGTTACTGACTCATGATCAGGGTGTTACTGTAACCTGGTGTGTTACTGTAATATAATTAATGTGTGACTGTAATCTGGTGTGTTACTGTAACATGATCAGGGTGCTACTGTAACCTGGTGTGTTACTGTAACATGATTAGTGTGTAACTGTAACCTGGTGAGTTACTGTAACATGTTTAGTGTGTAACTGTAACCTGGTGTGTTACTGTAACATGTTTAGTGTGTAACTGTAACATGTTTAGTGTGCGATTGTATGCTGGTGTGTTACTGTAACATGTTTAGTGTGTAACTGTAACCTGGTGTGTTACTGTGATGTGATTAAGGTGTTACTGTATTCTGGTATGTTAACTAGAATAATTAGTGAGTTACTGTTGGCTGCTGTTTTTTACTGTGATGTGTTTAGTTTGTTACTGTAATCTACTATCTTATTGTAACGTGATAGGTGTGTTACTGTAACAATAATATTGTATTATAATATTTAGTGTGTTACCTGCTATGTTACTGGACTATGACTGGAGTGTTACTGTAACCTGATGTGTTACTGTAATGGGTTTTGTTCATTACACTTTCTTAACGTGAATATTTTTAAATGTGCTAAGCAGGATGGTCAGAGGCGAAGTCTCTGCTTGATGCCATCAAATCAGAAGGTAAACGCTTTTCTTATCAAAGAGTTGCATGCAAACACTGTGTCGTTAATATTATATCATGCTTGCAGTGACGTGCCATTCATCCTTGTTTCCTTCCCTGTGATTATCCCAATTTCAGAATCGTCTTCAGTGAGTATAGATGCAGAACAGGCTAATGGTTTTCTGACACGCTCTCGGCGGAATGCGGACCCGCGCTGGTACAGGAACTATCCTGACTTCCAGTCTTACTATCGCTACTACAGCAGCATCGGCCACACCGAGGGGGTAAGCACTGAACACATCCGGTATGCAAAAAGCTGCACAAAACTTCAAGGATAAAGAAAGTTTTAGATATGAGGATCCATAATAATCTCTGTTCGCTATATTCTCCTTTGATAGCTGTATGAGATTGACCGGATCCGAATGCTGTATCAGCAAATGAGACAACTGGAGCAGGTGTATGGTCCTGATGCTGCCAAACTCCAGAACAAACTCGGTGTTCCGATGGTTACCAGATGTGACCCGTCCAAAGACAAACACTGCAAACTGCCTCCTCCTCCTGCCTCTGTAAAAGGCCCTGCTCCTCCCCCTGTCCCAAAAGAAACCCCTGCCCCACCCCCTGCTGTAAAAGGCCCCGCCCCCTTGCTCCCTTCCCAGGCTGATGTGATTTACCTGTGTAATGCAAAGGATCCTCTGTGTAAGCCTCACATCGTGTACCTGCCCACAGGGGCAGTACCTGTGATCTGCGACCCCCGATACCATCCTAGCTGCAAGCTGGAAGGCCCACCTCCTCCTCCACCTCTCTCGGTGAAAGGCCCTGCCGCAGCACCACCTCCCGCACCTATAATCTATAAAAGGATGGAGTATGACTGTGACCCTTACTGGGACCCCGACTGTCTGGTCGACAAACCACCCCGCCCCATAAAGGGTAAAGCTTTGCCATCGCCACCCGAGCCTGAGCCTGAAGAGGAAGAAGAGGAAGAAGAGGAGGTGGAGGAACCAGTGCCACTTCCAGTTGCAAAGAAACCCCCCTACCCATACTACGGTTCTCCGTATCCATATGATGTCCATTCTGAGCTGTACAACCCAGCTCGCTTTTCATACTCTTCACCCAACAACAAGTAAATACACATGTAATCAGGAGGTAATTATGCCAGAGTTATACTTGCTTCCGCGTCAAAGAGGTTATTCCGGAAGGTGTTGGTGGGAAACGTGCTCTGTGATCTGCCCCCTAGTGGACAGACCATGTAATCCTCCAGTATGCGTATCTGCCACGTAGTCACATGTCAAGTATAAACCTTGCTTTGAACCCTCACAATACAAATATAACACAAAACTCTGACATCAACGCACATACAGAGTTCGCCATTATTTTTAGTTTTCACTAATTCTGACTTCCTGTCACATCATCATGGTACACATCAATGCAAGAATAAACCTAATTAAAATATGGTCATTGCTTCTTGTGTTGTTCCTTACCAGCATGTCTGTGAGAACGACGTGGCGGTGTCTTGCTGCAGTGAGTGCAATGCTGCAGGATGTCGTGCTCATTAGACCTCCTGTAAAACCTGGGTTAATAAAGGTAGCCTGCTGCAGTGTGTGTTTATTAGCACTTAAAAGCAGCTGCTTCTCATTACCAAACATTTTCCACTGATCTTTCATTCTTGTACACACACCAAAGGAAACATGGGATATCAAGGTGGAAGTCCCTGCCACGTGTTTCTCACACATACCCTCACGCTTACATTCCTACTCACAGCACAGACACTAATCAGCATCATACCTGCTGTGATAAACACAACTTTCTGCCTCCAATACCCCGCCCATAGTGTTGGTGGTTGCTCTCTGGGGAACTTTTTAGGGTTTCCCTCATAACATGAAACAAACAAGCTTTTGGCTCACATCAGCCTCACAGTGTTGGGTTCGAGTAACAGGGTGTTTCTGTACGTTCCGTGTTCTCCCCATGCTTGCATGGGTTTCCTCCGGGTACTCCGGTTTCCTTCCACAGTCCAAAGACATGCATATTAGTCTAATTGTCTGATCCGAAATGCCTGTATGTGCAAGTGAGTGTGGATGGTTGTGTGTGTTGCCCCGTGATGGACGGGTGAGCTGGGTAAACCCTGCCTTCGCTCATTGAAGGCTGAGATTGATAGGCTTAGGCTCCATTCTCTGCACGACCCCAATAGGATTAAGCGGTTCAGCAAATGAATGAGAGAGACTGAGAGAGTGAACCTTTGGCATTGAGACTATGTTGTACAATATTTATGTGTTGGCAATATCAGCATAGTTAATAATAAGAGTTATTAAGCCTACAAGTGATTTCTCTATTCAATCAATGCCTGCCATTTGTGTTGCACTGACAGTAAATAGAAATTTGAAGGATTTCAGAATATTTTTCTAAGTTTAGTGTTGAGACTGAGATTAGTTTTATTAGCATTAGCATCATATAAATAAAAATAAAAAACAACAAGCAGAGTAAGCAGTTTTCAGCATTTTAACCACACAGCTTTTGTTCAACAATTCAGATACACGCATTTGCAACGTGTCAGTTCATCATATACTTCTAGCAGCATCTGTTTTAAATTTGTATTCTTGAAGAAACAAAGAATGTGTAAAGAGATCGGTGGTGTCAGTAAGCACCAAATAACATTATCAGAGGTAATGTCAAATTCTTCTTCTCTTGTATCATGTGTATTAAGTAAATATGGATCATGTTTTAGCTCAGATTCATAGATAAGACCAGTGACTGTAGAATTATTGGATGGCCTTGAAAGATTATCTTAAAAGAGAAGCTAGTGAACATCTTAGAGATCCTGCTGGCTGGTGGCAGTACAATATGTAACATTCAATCCACTTTTATTTATACAGCTCAGCAGCCTGTTTAAAAAAGAATTTAAAGTGTCTTTTCACTGAACAAGTGAACTTACTTCACAAGATTGCCTTCGATACAGTGTTAGTGTGAAATCCAGCTAACTTAATTCACTCATAACCATCTATTCATCAATGAGCACACACTATAAATAGCATTATGGAGGATTTTATAAATAACGTCCCAAAGAATACACATTAAACTCACCCTGCATGTCCTGCTGTGTTCATACTAGGAAGTCTGTATTAAACCAAACAGTTATAGTCCCTGTGGGGCTGGAGTTAACCTGTGGGCAATTCCCAGTAAATCCAGTACTTAATTGATATATGAACCTAATTAAGCTGTGGGGTAGCTGTAATAAAGAGAATTCAAGAGTCTGATCACTTAGACTAGTGAAAGGGAACACGACTAGCAAAATGCACGTACACCCACATGCATCTTGAGAGCATCCCAAGTGCACAGCGGCTGGTTGGAAATCAAAGGCTTCGATTTATATGACGCAACGTACAGACAAGCTTGTGTTCATTAATATATACAGTCAATGGTTACGACTGGCTGGTATTCATGTAAAATAATTTTTTTAAAGTGAGGAAAGTAAATTAGCAGAGCAAAGTGCACTCAGTATCAAGAACACACAATATTTCAAAAAAAGCAGAATCACATTTATTAACAGAACACACACTACAGAGCAGAATACAGCAGAGTGTGTGAGTTGGTGGTGCAAAGTTGTTACATTAATATAGAACAGAAATAACTTTACACAATCCCCAATATGAAGCCTCTTTGTGTGTATGTGTGCATGTGTGTGTGTGTATTAGAAGAAGAGTCCTCTCATGCGCCGGCCGATCCCCTGTCTGTCGTAGAGTACGTTGAACTTGTTGATAAATTGGTTCATGCTGTTGCAGGTTTTGGTGATGGTGCCGAGATACGCCATCAGACCCACGTCATTACATTGCTGCGCACACACACACACACACACACACACAGAGAAAAACCCTATTAAACACAACCGCATTCTCTAGAAATAACCAGGTTATTTAACTTCGGCATTTGTGGTGGAACAGGTGTGTGCATCTATCCATCAGTGGAACACACACCCACTGCGCCAAGGCACATACAATCTCTTATGTCAGTAATTGCAGTTCTGGCTAGCAGACGTAAGTGTGTACGAGACTCACGTCGTAGAAGTCAGTCTTGAACTTAAGTGTGCTCAGTACAGGTAGCCGGTGACACAGAGCGTTCGCCTCACGTAGGATCTCGTGGTTAAATGGAACTTCACCTATACTCCCAAACAAAACACAAGGTCAGACAGAGAAGTGCTGACAATAAATTACGGCATCGTGTCGTGTGTAAGTGTCTCACCGGCCTCCACAGCTTTCACATACTCCAGTATGAGTTTCACTCGACTGTGCAGCATCTTAATGGCACTGTGCTGAGCTATGAGGTGTTCGGCAACTGAGAGAGTGAGACAGAGACATTAATTCCTACAACAATAATGGAACTCAATGAGAATTACATGCTGTGTGTATAGGGGGCAACCACAGGGGTCCAGATGCTACCACTGCCAAGACCATATGATCAAGTCCAGTAGATCCAGGAGACTTGTATACAATCCTACCCTATACACCCCTGAGGGGGGCGCATACACCAAATTTGGTGATCCTAGGTCATTCCCTTCCAAAGTTATCGCAACAACAAATCATACAGATGGACGAACCCCATTCCTATAGCTCCCGCTCTGCTCACCTACCTTATTACATAGTCTATAGTTATGTAATACTATTAAATACACCAATGCATTAAGAGCCTTGGGTTGAACAGGCACTACATGACCAACGCCACAACCCTAAGCATTACCTGTGGAATTCTCTCCTGTTCCCGTCGACGTCATGCGTGCTACGTGATCCACTCCGATTCGCTCAGCCTCCTCTGTGGCTAAAGTGTATGGCAGCTCTGCAAACAACATGGTCGCCTAGCAATGACACACGTCTACAATTAGAATCAGTGCAAAAAAAAACAAAAACATAACACAGCCATCAACATCTTCACTCTCACCTCTCCGTTAATGATGTCGATGACGGACTCGTACACACTAACAGGCAGCTGGAGAGAAGGAGAGGTAGAGTTTGTGTGCGCACACATGGGGTAGTGAATAACAAAATACTGTTTCTAATGAGAGTGAGAGTGAATGTGTATATGAAAGCGTGTCTTACATCTGTGTGTTTAGTCATTGGGTTGAGCTTCAGGAAGAGCGGGCTCTCAATGATCTCACATACCTAAAATGGGGTGGGTGGGCACAAATACACAACCAAGTTTTCACTGGAACACAGCAATTATTATAAACATTTATACATCCATATCTGTAATACAGTCAGCTCCACCCACCTGCTTATGAATATGGATATCTGATTGATCAGGAACGCCTCCAGTTGTGTACCAGCCAAGAAACTCCATGTCCTTAAACACCTGCTTGACTAATGCACAAAAAACATACACTTTCGGTGTAAGTTCTGTAGCCCCAGTCACTGAACTAGCTTTCGCTTTCAAAAAAAACAGCTTAGCACAGGTGTTCGACATCAATCAGAATAATTCAACCAATCAAGTTCTTTGTCTCAGTGTGCTGTTGGTGTAATTACATAAATAGCAATTTAATCACAGACAAAAAGACAGATACTTCAAACACATGATGAGTGCTGTTACCTAGTCTTGCTGTCAGATGGAAACACATTCTCTCTCATTATTTTTACCTCTAACTGTCAAGATATTTAAATTCCTCATGACTAAATGTGCATACGTACACTGCTCCTCCTTTGTGTAGTAATACTCCTTGTCAATGTGAATTCGGTCCTCCACTGTGTGGAACAGCAACTCAAATGAGTTCATCACTTCAATGTTACGACCCTCCTGCTTCCCAATCAACGCACCAATCACTGACAGACACACACACACACATTACACAACTTCCAATACATTACATTACTATTCAACTTCAAATCACTCTCTCAGACTTACCCTGTATTACCCGTCCCTCTTGTGATCGCAGTCTGATCCAGTGGTCTGAGATATTGAGGATCACGAGAGGATGGAGTGCCACGGACACACTGCCAGTGACACCGGACGCCATCACGCTGGGGCTTGCTGCTCGCTCACACACACACACACACACACACACACACACACACACACACACACACACGGTCTTCACATACACAGCACATAGGTAAAAAGACTTATCTCAGATGTGATCTAATGATCTAAAATGTATTAGAACA
>JBCNYG010000005.1:5122101-5133582 GCA_039654305.1 Porochilus rendahli | reverse complement strand
CAAAGTGTAATTCTTCTTTTGTGTGTGTTTAAAGCCAATGCCAGGCATTCTGTGTGCTAAGACAAGATGTGCAAGGGTGTGTCACCTTTTTGCGGAGCTTTTTGAGTGCAATGCCTTCTTCTGGAGCCTGACGAAGGACGGCCTTTATTGTTCCCTTCCAATTAAACTTTCCTACACAGACACACACACATACACAGTTAATACTCCACTACCCAAATCTTATAGGGGAAAAAAAAAACAACAACAGTGCCCTCTACAGTTCAATATACTACAGTACGGACCACAACTTACAACATACACACAAAAAAAAAGGTAAGGTATATTACCGTAAGAGTGTATGTCACTTTTAGTTGTCTACCTTTAGCATTGGTCTCCTCTTGTGCTTCCTGCTTGACATCAGTGTCCTCCATGTTTTGGCTCTCTGATGGAGGAAAAAAAAAAAAAATGGGTTAAAAAAAAGGACCATAAAAAAACGATCATTTTATATAATAATCTCCATTTTAGTCTCTGTGAGTGCTTTAGCATGATCCCAACTACTCTTGTAATAAATCCATTTGTATAAATATTTTTAAATGCTCGGAATTCATCTTAAGCTCATACTGTAGTCACGAGTAGTCAAAGCAGCCAGGATCCTACCTTCACACTCCTCCTCCTTTCTTTTCTTCCTTTTCTTTAATGTCCTCCCCTCAACACTCTCTTCCTCCATGTCTGTCTGGTTCCTCTTTTTCTTTTTCTGCCGTTCTTCAACACCATTTTCTCCATTTGCTGGGGATGATATGTTTTCAGGCTGTTTGGGTTCATTCGGCTGCTAGACATCCGTTTTACACAGAGGACAAGTACAATCAGCATCTCCATTGTGTGTGTGTGTGTGTGTGTGTGTGTGTGTGTGTGTGTGTGCGTGTGTGTGTGGATAGAGAATGAGATTCTTACCAAACTCTCAGAAGATGAGAAGATCTCCCAAACTTGATCCTGCAGTCCGGTGTCATACATTTTCAGACTGTTCTTCATCCAGTTCTAGAAAAGAAGGAAACAAACAAACAAAAGAATATAGGTTTACAGAATGTGTATCTGTCCACCTGTATGTATGTTAGTATACACTACACAGGAAATGGCATGATCTGATCATCTGGTCAGCTATCTCTGGATAATGGACAGTATCCGTGTCACAGACTCAGGAAAACGCTTAAATCAAAACGGCAGACAAAAACCTCAGTTTTTCCAAACAAAAAATACAGATGATGCTAAACAATACAATTTGTTTCTCAATGAAAACATGCACCTTCTCCCATGCTATAATGGTGCATCAAAACAAAAAAATCTTGTTTTAGTTTGCTTTTCTTATGTTCCCATGTAGTATATACTAAAACATCACTCTGGCTCAGTGACCATCGGTGATTATTTGCTATGCACACCCCATGACAGCTGGTATTCTAATAAATAATTACTGCACCATATTTACTTTAACTCTTAGTAAATGTAAAATTATAACTGGTTGTTTAACACGTAATACACTGTAAAATGACTGTTACCTGAAACTTAGCTTTCTTGCGTGGAACGTTGTCATAGGTAGCAACCTGCTGCAGCACTGAACGCAGTCGGGCACTCACACCTGGCTTATCCAGTGCTGCCTGGACTCTCTACACACACAGTTACAATCAAAATGGACAAATTCCTTATTTTATAATGTCAGTATGCCCCTGAATAAAGGTTATCATGATCATGAAACCAAATTGGCTATATGTTGGCAAGACTCTCAGAAGTTTGCCTTTTGTGCCTCACGTCACAGCACTGATATTCTGCTTTTCAAAGATGAAGACTGCAGTGGAAATTATTTGATGTGTCATTGGTTCAACAGGACATTGAGCAGACTGGCCTCCAAAATCACCAGAACTCACTTGTTATTAGAGAGTTATTAACATAAGGGGAAGTTTACGAATACAAAAAGTACATATACTTATACCACAGTGCTGTGGAATTCTGGATTCTGACTGAATGCTTCTTCTAATGTTACCATTTCCATGGTAACCGCTAATTCGGAAGGACTTGTCTGCCAGACATCTGTGGTTGTTTTTATGATTATATTTTATTTGAGATGTCAATTTCACAATACTTGAAAGGTTTGACTGGTGTCAGAGTCTAAAGAAAATGGAGGATGACACATGTCTGCATAACAGATTGTACTGCTGAATGTTATGAGTCATAATAAGAACTAACTTATTTCACTAATGCTGCACATCATTAAATGTGACAAGAAACAGATGTGTAATACATATGAAAGAAATCTATGAAATAATCACATTTCATGAGTTCTTCAGCCTTTTAATCCATTTTCCTCCTTGCTTTAAACCCACTGTTAAAAGATTAGGTAGGTACTATGATATGATGATGATTGAGGTACCTGAATCCACTGTTGCTGTTTCACATCTCCTTTATTTGCTTTGGCTTCGTAGTTCTTTCCTCCATATTTCTGATCTTCGCTTATACACTTCACGTGGATCTTATAGTCTTCTCCCCTAAGGACAAAACATTAGTAAGAAGCTAACTGAGTATCTATAGTGCCCTGATCATGGTGTTCTACTGAATAGTGTATTAGAGGGTGGACTCTGGGAGACATGTACAGTAGACTGATGACGGTATGTATGTTGACTAGATAGTGTATATGGTACAAGGTGACTCTTACCAGAAATCTTTTCCACAGTCAATGCAGGAAAGAACTGTACACCCCCTGCACATCGAGGTGTGCTTTTGGATCTGGGCTTTCTTCAGCGACTCTCCACACGCGTTACAAGTGAAAACTACCATCGTGGATCACAAAACTCTCACACATTCACACCCCAACACTGCTATCTGATTAATGAAAACCACCCACACTTAAGTACCTTCCACGGTTCGCTCTCAGATTAAATATTTATACAAAAAAACACGTTAATATAAAAAATAAACACCTGCTTACTTCACAAGATTTCAAAACCACGCCAGCAGAACATTGCATCACTGTTTACTGTCCGTACAGGAACTTCAACCATCCTACTTACAGTTCCGAGGTGGTAACGTTACAAAATCAGTGAAAGAGTATAAAAAAATAACAATAAAAAACAGAAGACCAATAATAAACATTAATAAACGTTACATATACAGTCAACAGTCAAGGGTTGCAGATTTGTAATCTGTGTGCTGCACTATTTCTTATATTAATACTCAGATTTCAAAACGAGCCCTGTCGTTCAACGCATCGCTGTTTAGCTTCCGTGTAGGAACATAAACCATTTGAGGTAAAGCTTACTAAATTCCACAATAGAGTATAAACAGGCTAACGAAAGAATTACGACCAATATAACTTCACGACCAATATAACTTTATTGTATGCACTGAATTTACAAGTATGAATTGCGTGTGTTGCATTACTTCTAAAAATATGTACAATTTAAAAACAACGCCCAGTAATCAATGCAACTATATTTACCTTCCGTGCAGAAACAAAAGCCTATGTGTAGTTCCAGGAGAGTTGACAATAACTTCTAAAAGAACGCACATTCAAATAACGTATAAATGTCACGAAACATACCCTTTCTACAATTACAAGTGCATGTAAAAGCAAGATATTATATTAGCTACAAAAACAAAACGAATAAAAAAAGCAAAAAAAAGTACAGGAAGTGACGTTTCAAAATCAATAGTGACTGTTCAGCCGAAGAAAAGGTGAGGAATCAAAACATACCAAGAAAACACCCAAAATGTTCTTTCTTTTGTTCATATCGCAGACATGTTTATTGATTCTTATTATTAAATTTAAGCTTTATTCGTTTTTATCTGCTGTTTAATACGAAGCTTCGGACACTGAGTTAGCATACGTTGCTAAGTCCGGAAATTCAACTTTGTCCTGGCTGGTCACCAGGTGTTGGCTCAGACCTTTAATCTTTATTTATTAATAATTAATACTTCATACCTGTTGAAGCAACGTGTTTTATTTATTTATTAATTTGTTATTATTATTATTGTTATTATTATTATTATTATTATTATTAGTAGTAGTAGTAGTAGTATAGATTTAGGAGTTTTATTTGTCACATGTATGTGGTTGTTCAAGTACAGCAGAAGAGAAATGAAAGGCAATTAAGAGCCATAATAATAGTATATATATAATAATTACAACTATAAGAACTCAACTATAAAAATAAACATTTGTAAATGTTAAAAAACAAACAAACTAACTAACCAAAAAAAAACCCCTCTAAAAACTAAAACCTATATTCCTATATACCACTAAGTAAACAGCTTTACAAAGGTCCTGGGTTTGAGTCCTGGCTCGGTGAGCGCATTTCTGTGTGGCGTTTGCATGTTCTCCCCATGCTTGTATGGGTTTCCTGTGGGTGCCCCGGTTTTCTCCCTCAGTCCAAAACATGCACATTAGGTTAACTGGCTATTTCAGATTGCCCCTGGAGGTGAGTGTGAATGGTTGGGTGGTGTTGGCCCTGCTATGAATGTAAGTTGAAACTAGTTGTGATTGTGATTATTATTATTATTATCATCATTATTATTATTATCATCATCACTGCATTTGGGCTCATGGGCAGGAGGAGCACTTATAAATGAAGAGGATATGTGACCTGATTATAAAAAATAGTGATTAATTGTGTGTGTTTGTGTGTCTCCTTCAGGCTGTGTATGTGCATGAATGAATGTTTGTTTGTGTGTGTGAGAGAGTGTGTACATGATGGAAGGGCTGTACATACACAGTGTGTATCTGCTCCAGGAGCTGCAGGAACAGAGGATTCAGGGGCTGCTGTGTGACTGTACACTGGTGGTGAAGGGCGTGTGCTTCAAAGCACACAAAAACGTCCTTGCTGCCTTTAGCCCCTATTTCAGGTGTGTGTAAATTAAATTCAAATAACGTCTAAAAAAAGGTTCACGTATCATGTGAATTGAGAAATGTTTATTTATATCAAATATTAAGTAAAGTATGCAGTTTAATCATATTTATGTCAAGAAGTCGGTTATCTATAAGATATATTAGCTTATAGATAACTGCTGTGCACCTTTAATAAAGTACTCCTTATTGTAATTTGAACTTAGTGTTCCTTATTGTACCCATGTACCTTATGTACCATGGGAGTCAGAAGGTAACCAGTTCAACAGTTATTTCACTGTTTTGAATGTCTTCACTGTACTGTATGCTGCTGTTGTCATGACTATCTCTTAATCCACTTATGTAATTCATCTGCTATACTTTCATCATTCTGATCAATCAGAATCCCAAATGTTCGAGCACTGTAGTATAATTATATTAAAACATATGAAATGCCTTGTGTTAAAAATGTACCGTGTGTTTTTGTATGTAACACACAATACTTTCAAATGGGTGTGTTTTCAGATCTCTGTTCCAGAACTCTTCCGCAGTGAAAAACGATGTGTTTCATCTGTCGATTCAGGACGTCGGAGGCATCGGACAGATTTTGGACTACATGTACACGTCTCACCTGGAGCTTAACCCAGACAACGCGCACACACTGCTGCAAATTGCACAAAGCCTACAGGTACAACATGGCGTTGTTATTGGCTGAGTCCCAAAACCTGTACAAGCTTACACACTACATTTCTAGTAGTGCACTTTATAGGGGAATAGAAGGGACCTATTCATATGTAGAGAGCCTTTGAAATGTCAGAACACAAGGGACGGAGTGATGTGCACTATGGAACAATATAATATATGAAAAAAAAATGATTTAGAGAATTAAAGCTAGGGTTGGTAATATGGACTGCTAACAAAAATTTGAAGTAGCATCTCTTCATGGCTCCGGCTAAACCCATTCCTGCTGTCGGCGGTCATTCCTAACCCGCACCACCCCCTCCACACACGCGCACACACACACAAGCTCCACTCTGACTACTGGCTTGTGCACGGTAAGGTCATGCATGTGCAGGCAGGCATGGAAGCATTTGATTGGTTGACCGCACTATGAATGGTCGGCATTTTTACAGGATTGCAGTTGCTACAGATGACTGATTTTTAAATTACTGATTGCTGTCGGAATTTAAAGACCATTTCACCCAATATAACAATTTGTACATACAGCTAAAAAATTAACTCTCACTATCAGTTTCAAAAAGGCTTATATCCTAAGCTGCACTACTTCTTGAAATGAAGCCCATAAATGTTTGCTATTGTTATTGTTTTTTTTCTTTTTTTCTTTTTTTTACAGGTGTCTAACATAATTAACATGTGCACTGCGTACCTCAAACCTGTAACCCCGCCCCTTTCCCTGACTGATTGTGCTCTGGGAAGCACTTTACCGCCAGAGCCTGACTTCCAAAGCCCCGCCTCCAATGACATCACCAATCCTAATACTCAATATAGACGACCTCAACAGACAGCAGGGATGTCAGTGGCCCCATCCACGGGCAACCTGGAAGCAGTAAGTAATCTTCCAGCTCATGGTTACAAGCTGAGGAACTTTTACAGCAGGCAGTACTTTAAAAAAGTGGCAGAGGAGCAGAGTAATACTCAAGGTGCCTGTCAGAGCTTTCCCAAACCCACAAATCCAAACGACCAATCACTGTCTTTAGTTTCATCTACAACCACCAGTCAGATACCAGCAGAAACCGTACATCCTGCTCTGTGTCAATCCACGGTGCCTGCAATGTCACAGACATTATCATGTTATACAAATACCACTGTACCTCCTTCTACCTTGTCATCATCAACTTCCTGTTCTAATACCCAAGCACTTCCTGTGAGTAGAGCAAAAAGCACCCCTATGTCTCGCACCATGTGCCCGAAAAAAGCAGTTTACCTCAAAAAATTTAATTACCATGTTTTAGAGGAAGGAGTGGAGCCTGAGGTTTTGATTGACAGCTGCAATGCAGAAAGAGACCAGCAGGTGGGGACAGAACACAGGCCAGAACTCGCCAGCGCAGACACGCCCACTCAGGAGCCAGCAGAAGAGCCAGAACCTGGGATGCAAACGAACCCGACCCTACCACAGCAGGGGACAGAGCAGACATGTCCTCCAAGTCCGAGGTTAGAAGGGTCAGAGGTCACAGAGAAGAGTAACAAGTGCTGCTGTGAAGTGTGTGGGAAAACGTTCAAACACCCCAGTAATCTAGAGCTACACAAACGCTCACACACGGGTAAGGCACTCACACACACACATACTTATACTCTCTCAGCATGTGGAAGCCACAGCCCTTAATAATTAAGCAGTAAAAAGAACAGTCACGGGCCCATACCTTCTAAGATTTGGATATTTATGAGCTATAACGATACGCTGTCCTGTGTGTGTGCGCAGGTGAGAAACCATTCCAGTGTAATGTGTGTGGAAAGAAGTTTTCTCAGGTGTGTGGTGCTTTACATCTGAATATCGCATAGTGTTACAAGCAGTGACAATAATTATACTGAATCGCTCTCTCTCTCTCTCTCTCTCTCTCTCTCTCTCTCTCTCTCTCTCTCTCTCTGTAGGCGGGAAACTTGCAGACTCACCTCCGCCGCCATTTGGGAGAGAAACCCTATATCTGTGAGCTCTGTGGCAAACGGTTAGTGTGTGTGTGTGGTGGGGGGGTGCCCTTGTGTATATGTACATAATGCATTGAAATTCGACTTCAGTACAGTGTGTGTGTGTGTGTGTGTGTGTGTGTGTTTGTTTCTAGTTTTGCTGCATCAGGTGATGTTCGGAGGCACATCATCATCCACTCAGGAAACCGACCTCACCTGTGTGACATCTGTGGACGAGGTCCACACACACACACACACACACACACACACAAAATCTGCCAACCTACAGACTAGAATAGGACAGGGGGTCCATCTGTACCAAATATCTTTAATAGACATTTCGGACAGTAAACTTTTAATTCCTAATATCATGATCATAAGCGCAGCTATAAACGGCCATCCCTTTGTGTTCAAACCTTCCAACACTGGGGACTCATTCCCAAATTGTACAAAAAGTTCATTATTTTGTTCCAACTGCTTAATCCTACTTGGGTTGGAGAGAGGCTGGAGCCTATCTCAGCCGACTCTGGGTGAAGGCAGAGAGTACCCAGACGAAGCCCAAGCAAGAACGGTAAGAATATGCCGACTCCATATAGAAGCACCCTTGAACCCAGAACCTTCTTGCTGTGAGGCGGACGTTCTAACCTCTACGCTTCGACTACTTCATGCCCCTCATTATGGAGTCAGTGATAATAAAAGAGGTGGAGGCTGAGATCTGTGCCACTAAGACTTCCCATTTCTTGAACACTGATATGAGCACTAAGGAAGACCATGACTAACCAGAGAGTCGATATGTCTGATGTGGGGAAAAGAAAAGTATCATTTTAACATCACTCATAATGACTATTTCCCAGATTCGTAGAAACAGCGATAATTGTACGATCCTTCTGGGCTAGGTTAGTGAAATTAAGGTCAGCTTGTTCTACCGCTCCCACCTCACCTTAGTGAGCTTTGACATTTCTAACAGCGTCGATGTGTCATCATGCACCTCTTGAAATTTATGAGAGTGAAAGAGGGACTGTTTTTAAATTAAAGTATTCTTGCTGGGTAGAAAAAGCAATATGAGCTTTAGGAATAATTGGCTCATTTTCTTGCCAGTTGTGTGTTCGATAATAGAAATGATGACAACACATTTTATTTATTGGCAATTAGTGAAAGAGATGTGAAATCAGGAGAGGGACCGTTGCGAGGTTGATCGAGAAGGAACAGCAGCAATGTTTGTCTCTGGAATAAGAGGTGTTACAGAAGAATGACGCTTGGACGAGTTTCCTTTCGCATTCACTCATTCGCTGAACCGCTTAATCCTATTAAATCGAACCCACGACCTTGTTGCTGTGAAGCAAATGTGCTAACCACTGCGCCACTGTGCCACCCGCTCCCTGGCTAGTTCACCTAAAAAATCGTGATCTGCCGTGACGTGATTCTGGCTGCATGAGTGTATGAGACTGAAGCTGTAGAATGATGTGGCCCAAACTATTTACCCCAATTACCCCAATTACACTCGTCTTCACGAGTATATTTCGTATTGTATTTGGTGAGCTGTTGCACTTCGTTTCACAAAAAAAAATACAGAACAACAATCTAATAAGGCTTCAGTTATCTGCATATACATGCATATTTTAAACACTCCCTTATTGAATGTTGACACGTTTTAAATGGCAGCTTAGCTTTACTAGCTTATTTCTACAACTGCCATTACATATTATCCACATTTATACACCAAAACACTGTTTTGTATTTGCTAATTAGAAATTTCCAGCAGCAGATTAATTAAACCGCACTAATTAGTATTTTCTGTCAGTATTAAGCTGTTTTCAATGCTAATTTAAGTGAATGTTAATTATCGAACAGCATATGAATGAGTAATAAGCCTTCTGTTTGCATTTTTTCCTCCTGGGTATTGCAGTGATGCTTGTCTTTGTCACTAATAGGTTAGTGAATGTGAATGTATTCTGCCTTGTTGCCAAATTAAGTCATTAAAATGCTACATTTTTTAAAATTATTTAATTAAATGTATAGAAAATTTGATTGGTGCTTAGCAAAACATATGTATATGAATTGCTGTATACACATAAAACAAAATCTGCCCCAAACCATTTTCCATAAATATGTTGAATATCTGCTGCACCAGAGGTTTTTCGTGCTCTAAAAAAAAAAAAGGTCTACATGCCTAATTTTCTGCCTCTCCAATGCAAAAGCCATTTTAATTGGCACTTAGAAGTAATCATGTGCATCCCTAATATATAATGGTGCATTATAATGAAAGCGTGAAAGGGCACGAGCGGCATGGTGGTGCAGCGGTTAGGACGTCCACCTCACAGCACGAAGGTCGCGGGTTTTATTCATGGACTCGACGAGAGAGTTGCTCTGTGTGGAATTTACATCAAATTTAGTTTATGACCCTGAGATCATTGCTCTATTTGGCCCCGAGGGCTTAATTTGAAACATGGCATTTATAATAAATTCGGTGGAATGGATTAGAGACTTTATTGGGCTTTTTACACCCTCTACTAAATTTCACTGCACGAGTGTTAGCACTGCTTACGTACGTATACAGACAACAACTGGGTGTTAGATGAACCCACGAAACCAAATGAATTAAAAATGATCGGGTATTTATATATTTCGTGTATATTTTTGAAGAAATCTTTTCTTGTTTGGTAACTTTTCAAGAGCAGTGACGTTATCATGGTGTCTGTCTTGTTGGGGTGAAAATAACACCGGAAGAAGCGGTGGAAGTGCTGAAAGCTGAGAATTTTGAGAATTCATAGTGTACCCTTTGTGGGAAAGGTCGCTCGGCTGGCGCCCATCTCAGCCGACTCTGGGCGAGGGCGGGGTACACACTGGACAGCTCGCCAGACCAAAGCAGGACCAACACACATACAACTCACAGCCTATTAGCCTTCTGTGCACGTTTTGGCACTATATGAGGAAACCGGAGTACCCAGAGGAAACCCACACAAGCACGGGGAACACATGGAAAGTCCACACAGAGCACTTCTTGCTGTGCGGTGGACGTGCTAACCCCTGCGCCACTGTGCCACCCCAGTGTACACTTTGACTTAAAGTAATTAAATAAGAAAAAGACCAAAACCTTCAGATTCTCTTAACTAGATAAAGTGCCCTGAACACAGCAGGTACAAAGGGCTTGCGATAATCTATATAAAGGAATGGAAGAGCCTTGGCTGCCCTCTGGCTGAAATCACATGCAGGAGGATTATTTATCTTCCTAATCCTTGCTCTGGGGTGAATCTCACAGATCAGTGCAGCATCGGGACTCTCATACTAACACGGTTGCTCCAATAATTCTTTGGAAAGAAACAAGATTTGTGGTTCTGTCAGCTCGTGTTTTGATCTGAAATGGTGTTTGTGTGTGTGGGGGTGTGTGTGTGTAGGTTTTGGTACCCTCAGTAATTTAAAGGAGCACAAGAAGACTCACGGCTCAGAAAAAGAGTTTATCTGCGATCAGTGCGGGAAGTCATTCAACATGCAGAGAAAACTAATCAAACACACAATGAGACACACGGGAGAGAAACCGTACTGCTGCCAGACCTGCGGTGAGTCAAACACCCACATACATACTCCCCGACCTTTTGGCAGGCTCTGTTTAATTAAAAGCAGCTTTCAGATATTGGATCATTGAGTTGCATCCTTTTTACCCAACGTACGTTATTGCTATCTTGTGTATCCATCATGAACAATATCCTAGCAGTAATTTGTTGTAACGTCGAATAGTAGTATTTAGTTCTGCACTGATCTGCTTCAGGTCAGTAAACCAAACCCTACACATCACTATGTACTATGGAATTCACTCAGAACGCAAGTCCAAGCTCTCGGTTCAGAATTAACCTTCAGAACTATCAGTAGGTCGTGTGCATATTTTAACGTGGCTGATATCTGATATGGCGGCACGGCGGCGTAGTGGTTAGCACGTCTGCCTCACAGCAAGAAGGTCCTGGGTTCGATTCCCAGCTCGGGCGTTTCTGTGTGGA
>JBCNYG010000005.1:5047140-5060170 GCA_039654305.1 Porochilus rendahli | reverse complement strand
ACACTATTACAGCATCATCATGTGGTAGTGTGACACTATTACAGCTTCATCATATGGTAGTGTTACACTATTACAGCGTCATCATATGGTAGTGTGACACTATTACAGCATCATCAAGTGGTAGTGTTACACTATTACAGCATCATCATATGGTAGTGTGACACTATAACAGCTTCATCATGTGGTAGTGTGACACTATTACAGCTTCATCATATGGTAGTGTGACACTATTACAGCTTCATCATATGGTAGTGTTACACTATTACAGCATCATCATGTGGTAGTGTGACACTATTACAGCTTCATCATATGGTAGTGTTACACTATTACAGCATCATCATATGGTAGTGTGACACTATTACAGCATCATCAAGTGGTAGTGTGACACTATAACAGCGTCATCATGTGGTAGTGTGACACTTACAGCATCATCACGTGGTAGTGTGACACTATTACAGCATCATCATATGGTAGTGTGTCACTATTACAGCATCATCAGGTGGTAGTGTGACACTATTACAGCATCATCATGTGGTAGTGTGTCACTATTACAGCATCATCAAGTGGTAGTGTGACACTATTACAGGATCATCATGTGGTAGTGTGACACTATTACAGCATCATCACGTGGTAGTGTGACACTATTACAGCATCATCAGGTGGTAGTGTGACACTATTACAGCATCATCATGTGGTAGTTTGACACTATTACAGCATCATCACGTGGTAGTTTGACACTATTACAGCATCATCAAGTGGTACTGTGACACTATTACAGCATCATCACGTGGTAGTTTGACACTATTACAGCATCATCACGTGGTAGTTTGACACTATTACAGCATCATCAGGTGGTAGTGTGACACTGTTACAGCATCATCACGTGGTAGTGTGACACTATTACAGCATCATCATGTGGTAGTGTGACACTCTTACAGCATCATCACGTGGTAGTGTGACACTATTACAGCATCATCATGTGGTAGTGTTACACTATTACAGCATCATCATATGGTAGTGTGACACTATTACAGCATCATCAGGTGGTAGTGTGACACTATTACAGCATCATCATGTGGTAGTGTGACACTAATACAGCATCATCATGTGGTAGTGTGACACGTGGTAGTGTGACACTATTACAGCATCATCACGTGGTACTGTGACACCATTACAGCATCATCACGTGGTAGTGTGACACTATTACAGCATCATCATGTGGTAGAGTGACACTATAGTAGTACACTAGTGTGGACATGTGGTAATGGCAGTGTGATTCAATGTCAGGATGATCATGTGGTATATGATGTGTGATTGTGTGGTACTATGACAGGATGATCATGTGGTATATGATGTGTGATTGCGTGGTACTATGACAGGATGATCATGTGGTATATGATGTGTGATTGTGTAGTACTATGACAGCTCAGCAGAGCGACAGTGTAACAACTGAATGGTATGACAGTGTGTTTGTATGAGATTGCATTTGTATGGGGTAGTACAGGGTGATTCTATGATAGTGTGGCAGTGTGCACTCACAACATTGAGTCCACACAGCTGGTAGCTACTCATTATGGTGATGACGGTGATGAGCTGCCAGCGGATAGAGGGATTACGGAACAGCCGGAAGAACGACACAGACCGCTGAGTGTTCTGCACTCTAATCTCTCTGTACACCTCCTCCAACTCTGCACTCACATCCTTCTTTCCCAAAAATGACTGGAATGCTGGGGACACATAGAGAGGAAGAGAGAGAGAGAAAAAGAGAGAGAGAAATGTTTGTTTTTGTAAACTTTGTAGAACTACACTAAACAAACACTGAATTCTCAAGATGCATTTCATTTAATTCTGTAAACATTCTGTTTGAATTTAAATAAAGTGCCACCATGGAGCAGCTCTTTGGTCTGTAATGAGTGATTGGCCAATTAAAACTCCTTATAGTTTATTTTGCCTTCGAGGCACTTTGATGCTGTTTGCTAAATTTGATGCAAGGTTTAGATCAACAGGATGAATTAAAACTAGGCATAGGTTTTGCATGTTAGGCAAATTAACTCAAAAGTGCTGCAGTCGACATTCAAAGCTGATTGTAAAAATAGGGTCAAAACGTTTTTTTTACTGTAAACAGAAGTAAAAAAACGATTATGTGTAGAAGGATAAAATAAATACGTATTGCTTAATCCTTGAGAATTGAGTTTTGGAAGTTAGCACTACAATTCCTTAAAAGGGTTCATTATTAGCATGCAGGAACTTAACACATGATTAAGGGTCTAAAGACATGATTTATTATAGCAACCACAGAGGACAACATTTATAATGGAATTTTCAATAAGTATATTCTATTGGTGTGTCATTGCGTTAGGCAAACTTTGAACGAAACAGTCAAAAGGCTACTTTAGCTTATACTAAGATAAGAACAAGGCAAGACAGCAAAGAGAATTAGGTTCAAAGGAGGTGTGCCATGATTTTAAACTAAATTTAGTTGCCAGACTTGTCTGAATATGCCATAAATGTCCAAAATTCTAGTCAATATGTGTTAGCATGTAAATCAAAAAGAGTCAAATGTTTTTGAGCCCAATATGGAGCAGGTGGAAATGAGTAGCAACATGGACGTTTTGAAATCTTGTTGTTTTCAAAATTTTAAATCACTTTGTAGACCCCTTACAAACTTAAAGTCTAGTATCATTTATAAATCAAATTTACATCTATGTGAATGATTACTTTTTGTTTACTAACACCATTGATGAAATTTAGGCTATTTCCTTTAAACAACCATGGCCCCACCCCTTTAAAGTAACTTAATTAGCACATTAGTTGGTTAGGACAGTTAAAAAGCACGACAGGAGGGCTTGGTATCATAAATTCCAAAAAGTAAATGAGCAGACATACTACTCTACACAATACAAAATAATATCAGTGCAATAGTGAAAACAAACACAGAAGGACACACTGATAGGTGGAAAAATATACATTTTGGAGAATAAGCCATGAAGCAAAATGCAGGCGTTACTAATCAGCCACTCAAGACAATCAACAGTGCTTGAATTGGATCATTAATAATTGGTGTTTTGCACTTTTGAGAACCAAAAGCTTATTTTTGCAGGGGGGAATCTTTTAGATTCGGTTAACACTCTGAAACCTTGAAAAAAAAACACAATCATACAGCTACACACCCAAACTGAATAGAATTCATGATGTGTAAAAAGCATGACTGCTTGATTCCAAACAATAACAAATTTTCATGGATCAGTGACGCAAGCAAGGGCTCATGATTTACTCGCCTTAAACGCTGCTGCTGGAGATTGGTTCAAATGGAAACTTAACTGCTGTGTGACGCACATAGCACAGCTTCAGGTACACTGGTATGACCTGGCCTGATTGTGGCCAGAAGAGTGGCAGTGAGTCAAGTACTCAGCAGTGCATTAACAAAATCACACAAGCACAAAGAGGGCACTTTAAAAAAAATATGAAAAATTGATTTTTCTGGGAGTACTATAGAGAATGTTTCCAACACTGCCAATTCACTGCAATTTACTGCAGAATTATAACCATTTCACGTCAGTTAAACATTATTTTAAATAAAACGATATAGCAAGGAGATCCAAGCACTGCAGCACAGATGAAAGAAGTGTGTACACCGCAGGGGAGACTATATAATAAAAAATAAACCACATTTGGTCAAATTTGACCACTGCATCATGGTCAGTTAATTAGCTAATTATTAGCCCTTCTTGAATTGAAGAAGGTGTATTAGAGCAGGAAAGCACTGCAAAATAAATAAAAAAAATCAATATAATTAAGAGCTTTTACCAACACATAAGTAACTTTCAACACCATGGAAAGTAATCTAAACCCTGGTGTGCCTTAACTTTTCAGCACCATGGACAGTAATTCAGGTACTGACCAGACTTTCAGCACCATGGACAGTAATTCAGGTACTGACCAGACTTTCAGCACCATGGACAGTAATTTAGACACTGGCCAGACTTTCAGCACCATGGACAATAATTTAGGTACTGGTCCGAATTTCAGCACCAGGGACAGTAATTTAGGTACTGGTCCGAATTTCAGCACCAGGGACAGTAATTCAGGTGCTGGCCAGACTTTCAGAACCATGGACAGTAATTTAGTTACTGGCCAGACTTTCAGAACCATGGACAGTGTTTTAAGGGCTTGACTAAGTTAGGTTTTGGTGCCATGGACAGTGATTTGAAGCCTTGGCCTCCACACTGATCACATTTATAAGACCAAGATGGTATTACAGTAAACAGCTGACCTACAGTTAAACGTTCCAGTAAAATCACGCTCCTGTACTGAACACCTGCTTTCTCCAGCTCCTGTTCTCATCTCATTTCTTTGTATTATGCTTTGAGTCAATAAATAAACATTGCTTTGGTTCTGGTAAGGTCAGTGATATGATGACATTATAAATGCACTCTTTTTACAATACTACTAATAAATGTATTACAAAAAGTACATTTCTGTCTTGGGCAGGGTGTTCCCAGACGGTCCTGATTAGCTTCATGGTCACCTGCATAGTATACAAGGACTCTTTGTCCACACATTCATTGTGAGGTATACGCTCAGTGTTTATAAACCAAGCCTTCATATACTGCTACACTGTCATTCTGGTTTTGATCCCTGTTCTTTTTTCCCGATTTTAATCCCTGCCCTTCCTTATGTATGTTGGATGTTGACTGCCTGACCATTGCCTGTTTCAAGCTTCCTGATTTTTGCCCTACACATTGGATATATTTGCAAGTTTTAATATAACCCTGATACATTTGCACCTACATCTGTATCTGCTGCTCTGATACATAAGCATTTCCGTCTTCCGCATAAAAAAACACCAATGTACATCATTAATCCTTTCAGCTCTGTTGTAGCGTAAGGACAGGAATGGTGTAGCTGGCTATCACCTCCACATAGAACCTGTTCTGCTGGGCAGATTCATTAAAATAATGATAAAGCCCAAGGTGTGTGCTCTTGCTGTGGGTTATTGTGGCAGTTATGTCCTCCAGACGGTCAGACCTATTTTCAGTAAACAAAACAACAACAAACAAACAAAAAAAGCCTGGCAGCGGTGGTTAATTAAAGTCGGCAGCAACAGTGTCCTTGACTAGAGATGGCACATTTTACGCATAATGAAGCGATTCACTGTATTAAAATCGCAGACGAGGAGTGAAAGCATGTGTGGGAATCAGAGCCAATATGTTGGGCCAGAAGATCTTTCAATAACTTTATCATTAATTTGAGTAAAAGTATTTGACCCCAAAGAAAGTTTGACATGGCATGTATAGGTCAGGGTATTAGCACGTCCGCCACACAGCATGAAAGGCATCAGGTTCGATTATCAAGCTCGGGCATTGCTATGTGGGGCTTGCATGTTTTCCCTGTGCTTGCGTGGGTTTCCTCCGGGTACTCCGGTTTCCTCCTACAGTCCAAAGACATGCACATTAGGCTAAATGGCTGTTCCAAACTGCCCCTTGGTGTGAGGGTGTGAGGGTGTGAGGGTGTGAGGGTGGACGGGTGTGATGCGTCAGGGTGTACCCAACCTTCGCACAGTGCCGGCTGAGATAGGCTCCAGCCCCCCGTGACCCTAGTAGGATAAGATTTGTTCATAAGATGAATAAATGAATGAATATGTCAGTGCAGGATGATCTTTGAAAATGGAAAATCTTGAAGCACACTTACTTTCCACACTCACATTATTCTTCTTACAGACTTTTTAATAAATTCCCACAAGGCTGAACGAAGCCAAGCTGACACGTAACTGCAATCCAAGATTGTGATCAAGCCAATTACTAAGACACAGATCTAACTTTTCGGGGAATTCTTCCCCCTTTATCTTTCAACCAGACTGGATACCCGAAACGATTTTCTCTGCTGTTCATCGGAAATGATTTGTGTCCTCAGCATAAAAAACGCCCAGCTGTTCCTTCATTTCGGACTCCCTCTGGACTCTACTTTATTCTTCTCTTACACTCTGCAGGTTCGTTCTCCTTTTGATGCTTCCCTGTGCTATTAATACTTCAGGAAGCGAGCGTTTGCTAGGGAAAAAAGCCTGGGAAGAAATGTGTGTAAATGATATCAGAGGTTTAACAATAAGGTAATTAGACAACAATGCAGCTCATGTTACTCAGAGATGTGTCTGCATTCACTGTGAATGTCATTCAATGCAGTTTCCTCCCACAGACGTTAAGACGTTATCTTTCCGGGTTTGGCTTATTGGCTTGCGTTCACACATGAGTCCCCGTGAGATTCAAGCCCATTCTTCTTGATCCGACTCCTCTAATTCTGTCAGACTGAAAGGAGAGTGTACACATTCATTTTCCAGACTTGAGACGGATTCTTATGTAGATTGAGGTCTGGGGGGGTGAAACAATCCCTGAAGGGTTCGGTTCCATAACACTATGCGTCCATTATTTTCTTTTTCGGTTTTGGAATGGGTGCCATTGGTGGCGTGGTGGTTCGCAGTATTTGATGGAACTCGGTTTTCATAACTTTGATTTCTATTCTCTATCCCCCCCAAAAAAAGAAGAAGAAAATAGCCAGGAAAACAAAGGTTATTCAGTCTATTAAACGTATTTTACAGACTCTCAACCTTATCCAGCTCTGTCTAACTTATAAAAGCATCATTTGAACAATGTATTTCTCTTCAGTGCTGAGTCCTCCAGTGTGAGAAAAAACATAAAAACAAGCGTTAGAGCGAATGGCCAACACCATTGATTTTTTTTCCCAACCCTGTCGAAAAGTTCACTCTAAACTCGACTAATGGAAAAAGTACGAAAACAGCGAGCACCTCGGCCTGATCTCAATCACACACTCCTCGGGTAGCTGGACCATTCCTAATGGTGCTTTACCATCACACCAATCATTACCCGTTTGCCACTGAGGAAGCTCCATCAGTCGAACCTAAACACACACTTCTTACAAAGTGGAGCACTCCTGACTGAGGTGGGCTCTCATCCAGATTGCCAAGCCTAGGTCTCGTGTATCCGGGGGTGTTGGGACCAGTGGTGTAGTGGTTAGGCTGCTGGGCTCATGATCAGGATTGTCATGGGTTCAAATCCCCTTTAGACCCCCACCATGCTAAGATTGTCCCTGGGCAAGGTCTTAACCACAAGAGTCCACCCAGTCCACCCAGCGGTATAAATGGGTACCAGAAACTCAGGTGGAGTTGAACTCCAAGTCGCCTCACGCTAAACAGAAAACAGGACGAGCTTCAGCCTGAAGAGCCACTAAGCTCGGGTGTAAATCCCAATAGACAGCAGACCTTTTTTTAACTCGCATAGCCAGAATGATTTCAAGCTAGACCACAAGAGATGATTTTTAGCCTTCCGGGGGTCAACTAGCATTATACCAACTGTTCTTGGCATGTGCATCGGAATATGTAAGTACTCGGAAAGTACCTTGCTTTCTGACAGGGTGGGGCTTTCATTCACAGAAAATTCGGTGATGTTGAAATTAACTGTGGGTCAAGGACCAGATCAATTCGACCGTGAAGGCGTCTGAAAGACACACATAGCCTACTGTAGATGTCTGCAACTGTCAGTAGACATGACAGCTGTGACGCACGCTCACGTTATTTTTGTACATATTTCTTGCAAGTGACCACCCCCAAAAAAAGGCTTGCATGGTCACGGAATGGCCCCCGTAATCGCGTATCAACCTGTTATGTCAGAGCGATGCTTTAGTGAGCTGGTCCTCCAGCCAAGGCACGAAAATCCAACATTCCTTTACGTTTTGACCTTTGGCTCACATACACTCAGACGGAAAAGGACCCTGAGCTACTTCTTCACCATGTGCTATTAAGGAAACTGTGCCATCAATCATCACAATCTGCTGACCGAGGTCACCTTCCTCCAAGTGTCAAACACATCCTGGAGGAAATTGTTTTCCAAAGATGTTTTGCACACCGACTAGAGGAACCTGGATTCTGCTGACACTTCTGAAGAAGACCTGCATCTCACACTGACACCGCCAAAGCGACACATGGACTGTCTATGAAACTGGACCTTCAGCCAAGTCCGGAAGGTATCACTCCTGAGGGAGCCGGACCTTCTGCCAAGTATCAAACGTATTACCGAGGAAAATGGAGTCCTGCCAAGGTTGGAACGCATACACTGCTGGAAACTGGACTTTTGGCCAAGTCTCAAACGCGTTTCTGACAGAGCTGGGCTTTCGTCCAAGTCTTAACTACACACGCCTGAAGAGCTGGAATTTTGGCCGGGTCTCAAACACCAACAGATTACAAAGCTGGACTTCAAAACATTCAGGCTTCAAAATACACCGTTTTCTCAATGGACGGCCGGTGCAGTATGTAAAGCTCTGCAGGTGGGATGTCCTGGGGTGCAGATTGTGTGTTGATCATGTCACAGAGTGTGTGAGAGGTACAGCGGGCCACGGAGTCGGGCCCCCGGAGAAGCCCGTTACATGGCACATCCCATAATAATGTCTAAAGACAGGGTTCTTGACCTCATTCTGTCTTTCGGGTCCATTCGATAGAAGTAAAGTTTGAAGAAGTGATTTTAAAGAAGTAAGAACAACATTAAATATCCACTCGAGAATCCTGAATACTTCTGCACAGCTACATTCTTGCCTTGATCTTTTTGATTTCATACAGAGGCGAAAAAGCAGCTTTGTTTATTTGTATTTACTTAACAAGCTGTTGTGTAATCAGGTACTGACCTTTAGAGACCTCGAAAGTGAAACAAAGCAAAAGCTCTGAGTTTAATCATCAACCTTGATGTCTGTTTGCATGCCAGTGATCAACAGGCCAGAAGTCAGCAAAGCCAGAAAGAATAAACCAGACACGTGATCTTGTGTAGGCAGAAAAGAGCAAAGAAGAATGAGCAGAAAAGCATATAAAAAGGACAGGAGGAGGGCAAAAGGGAACAGAAAAAAAGTACATCCGAATATACATACTGGGAAAGGCTGAGAAGAGAAGAAAAGAAACATTAAATTAAAACACGGAAGGACTCGACGCAACGCGTCGCTTGATATGTTCCCGCCTAAACCTTTTTAGTGTGTGACTGAACTGCAACCCTGACCCTTCACCCATGTCCTTAAAACCTGTGCCCCTTCATGGGCATTTAGTAATGAGTAACTGGAGAAAGTTTGGTGTAAATCAAAGCAGGGCTTCAGCCCGTAGAGTGTGTACAGTATTTTTCAAAGATGACCTCATGTGACCTTGACCTTTGTCCTCAGAACATGGGTTTTTAGTAGTGAGTAAGCAATGAAATTCTGGCAAAATCTATTAAAGGGTTCACAAGATAGTACAGACTGACAGATAATAGTCATAATAACTGCTTGTAGGGTGCAGACCTCCGCCAAGCCATAAAAATAACGGTATGTGCTCAGCACCCACTGCTAGGTCTGCGGGGATATGACGCTTCCAAGAAATGGTATCGCTTTATAATGTAAAAGGGTTAGGGTTAGGGTTAGGGTTAGGGATCAAAAGCCAAAGTCTTCCTTGTCCTAAGCCCCGCCTTACCAGAGAACATAACCTCCTCGGCAGAGCTAAAAAGATGATGGTGATGGTGATGGTGATGGTGACAGTAATGATGTTGTTGCACGGCGGCGGCAGTGGCGGTGACGATCGTAACAATGGTGTTCATGGTGATAGTGATGACCAAGGTATAATCGCAATGACGATAATGATGTACCTTTTTCAGCTCGAGCTTCGTCTCGGCGCTCCATCAGTAGAAACCGTGGACTCTCCGGCAAAAACGGTAACACACATAACTGCAAAAGGGCGGGGATGGCGATAAAGGCGAACAGGAAATTCCATCTGTTCACCTGCAAAACACACACAGACCGACACGATGCTCGTAACGCAAGAAATCACAAACCGATAATGCAACCAGGCATGGCTTCAGAAATGTGGGGAAGGGTACTCAAAGTTAGCCGATAGATAGAGGGATGGATGGATGAGTGGATGGATGAACGGATGGACTATTGGATGAAGGGATGGATAGAGGCAGTTCAGTGAAAGTTTCATGCATGATCTGAAGAAGGACATTAAGCACGGCATGCCACGATGGTGACAGGGTAATAAAGGGTTATTAGCTCTGCCCTTGTTTAATACGCCCCAATAAAATCTGACCTGTTAAGGCATTCACTGTGAAAATAATTCTGGCGTGTATGTGCAGATGCAGATTTCTTCCCAACATATTTTACCAAGCAAATACGTCACGCTCTTTAACACAGTACCCGTGGATAAGGGTGATGGATAAGGGGTGCTATACTCAAACAAATACCATGAGGAAAATGATCTCAACGTAGCATGACCATACTCACATGGCCAAATATCTCAGAAAGGCCAAACAGCTGTCCGGTGAAAACTCCAAGACAGATGAAGACAGAATTAAACTGACCGATGGAGCCCCGGTACTCTCGTGGAGCAATTTCACCCAGATACATCGGCAACGCACTCAGGGACACTCCTAAGAGTTTACCACCGAGAAAAAGAGAAGACAGGAAAAATACAGACAGGAACAACCAATGAGGATTAAACATACAACATCATCAAAAACTTCTAAAAGTAGTTATTTTTTGTTTACTGGATAAGAGACCTATAAACCCTGCTACTCTGCATAATTTATATATGACCATTTACTATAGCCCACTGGTTAGCTTTTTGAGCTGCACAGCTAGCTCTTCATATAAAGTTTAAACATCCTGCAAAGCATGAATAAAACCAGCAATAAAAATACTTTGAAGAGGCTATTTAAACAACTCAGCTGTAAAGGAAGGGGCATAATAATCCAAGAACCAGCTAAGCCGATCAAGGTAACTCTGAAGGAGCTGGAGCGAGCCTCAGCTCAAAGAGTAGTAGCTGTTCATTACAGAACCATACCCTGAACATTCTGGATTTTTTTTTTTTGAAGAGTGGTGAGAGGAAAGTCATCACTTGGGGAAAAGGGTCATATGAAATCCTGCTTGAAAATGTGTTCTCTGATCTTATGAAACATCATGAACTAGCTGCAAAGTTTAGCATTTGCTTGAAATGCAACACGGTTATAAACACTACCTTTTAAATCTCCATCGCTGCATCCCTGTAACACACGGTGGTGGTAGCATGATGTCGTGGGGATGATTTACATCAGCTACTAAGCAGGGTTGATGGCCAGATAAAAAAAATACAGAGCAATAAGACAATACAGGAGGAGACCCAGGTTAGTCTACAATAACGACTACTTGGCTTCCTGTAGCTGTTCGCGTTAGATTAGTACCAACATTAACACCAGCCTACAAAGCCAAAAATTGACCTGGACGATCCTACCTCAAAGAGTTTTCATACCCTGCACTGCACCGCATTCTTTCTGATCCTCTAACACTGCTAGAATGGTCCTTCCTTCTATCGCAGAACAAAGAAAACACGAACATAAAGTCTTCTCTGTTTTGGCGCTGGGGTGATGGAATGAACTCCCTCTAGATGTCTAGACAGCTGAGTCACTGGGTATCTTCACAGTGACATCTGAAAATCTAGTTTTTCGGACATACTTGGATTAGGATACTGTTTTATAAATATACACACACACACACAATCCACAACTCCTACACACTAAGTTTTACCTGTTGGTAAATTAGATAGTGACTTTAAAGCGCTTCTGTAAGTTGCTCTGGATAAGGGCATCAGCTGAATCCTATAAATGTAAATGGAAGCACACTACCAAAACCTCCACTGGTGTGGTTATAATGTTCGGCCAAGGACAGACCTCAGTCTTCTTTTAGAATGACTTGAATATCGCTGTTCACCAAGAGCACTATAGTTTACAATAACAATGAGCTCTCGTAATAATTTTTTAGATACGTCAGCCTACTGCATAAAGACCATCCTCGTAAATGTCCTCGTAAAAGTTACCATGGTAGGAAGTGTAGTTTATATTTTCTGCCCTATATTTTATGCTTTATATCGGTTCACATTGATTTTTTCTGCTTTCTGCTGTCAGTTTATCATTTTCTGACTCTTGCACTCCACTGAATGAGCATACTCTGAGAATAAGATGGGCAGTTGTGGATATAGTACATGCCTAAACATAAAAAAAGTTTCATTTGAAATTTATGAAAGGCAAAATAAACCCATTGGCTGAAACACAGTGTAACTTTGCTCGAAACCAAGTTCCTCATTTTATTTAATGCAGAACGTCCCATAATGCAGCAGCCTTATGCAGCATCCTGTTCATATTTTAACCGGCGAACTGTTTCGATTCTTGATGAGGTCTCTGGTGACATGTGAGTGGCATTTAAAGTAAGAGATACTGACACGGACCTGGCATTAGTTAGACAGACCTAAAGAAATAGCACACCTCCTTATGCGGACAAATTCAAATGAGGTGGAGTTCTGTTAAGGATAACAGTGGGGTTTTAATTAACATACTTGAACTACTAATATAACTTTTAGTTATATTTTCCGTATTTCGTATTTCCATGAGGCCGTAAGGTGGCGTAGTGGTTAGCACGTCCTCCTCACAGCAAGAAGGTTCGGGGTAAAGAGTCCCAGGCTTGGCAACGACCATACTGTGAGGAGTTTGCATGCTTTCCCTGTGCTTGCGCTGGGTTCATCTGGGTGCTCCGGTTTCCTTCTTCAGTCCAAAGACATGCACGTTAGGCTAATTTGCTCTTCCAAATTACCTCTAAGGCGTGGATGTAAGTGTGACTGGTTGTGTGTGTTGGCCCTGCAATGGTCTGGCAAGCTGTTCAAGGTGTGACCTGTATGTGTCCAGAGTTGGCTGAGATAACCTCCAGCCTCCCCACAAACCTAATAGTATTTCAGCAAATGAGCAACTGTACAATACAGCATCTGTATATTAGGTCTCCGGACGCAGAAGCTCTAATTATTCAGATACTGCAATCACTATGGGAATATTTGGCGATACAACTTTCATTCCTAATTAGGGTCGCGGGGAGGCTGGCGCCCATCTCAGCCGACTCTGGGCGAGGGCGGGGTCCACCCTGGACAGCTCGCCAGGCCATCGCAGGGCCATCAGTCACACAACCATTCGCACTCACACTCACACCTAGGGGT
>JBCNYG010000005.1:4987941-4998835 GCA_039654305.1 Porochilus rendahli | reverse complement strand
TCTGCATGGTTTCATGGCAGGTAGAACTACCTCCAGCCTCCCTGGGTTCATGTTTTGGGTTACTGCCTGTATGAAGTTTTCCCATCCTCACAAAGCACAGATTCACCAGGCTACACTGCTTATTATTATGTGAATGTCCTGGCTTCCCATTAAGGGTGTATTCCCGCCTCAGACCCAGTGGTACTAGAAGCTCCAGATTCAGCATGACCATGACCAAGGCAAAGTCATTACTGAAAATGAACAGATGTACTTATAGTGAATTTGTTTACTGATAGAGTAACTTGAACAATAAAAAAAAAAAAAGTTAAATTGCCGTACCACTCATATGAATACCTAATCCAGTACCAGTTCTATTGGGAGTTCTATTTTTTATTTGAGTTCAGTTTTTATTTGAGATTTTTACGTATCTGTTAAAAACATGTACCATTTTGTTAGTAATGGACTAGACAGCCTTAAATAACAATGACTCTTAAATAAAAATGACTCTTGTGGTCTTAAAGTCTCATTGTTAAAAGGTGGCAGACACATGAATACTGTGAGTTACTTTAACTAAAATCATGGTTATTTGATTTGGTTTAAAACATAACAAAAACTAAAAGTGATATAAAAAAAAATAAGTTTTATTTAATAAACAGAGGATGCAGCACCTCTGCTGAAAGCAGATGGACCGTGATATAAAAATGCCCATAATTTGCATGTGTGTATAAATGTCCATGTAGATACTGACCATCTGGGATAGCAGGCTTTTTCTCAGAGGACTGGGGTGTCTTTGAGATAAACAGAGTTAATATTTATTTATGTATTTTTGATTGTACCATAAGGCCTGCTGCATTGCTGAGTTGATGCTGATTGGCTGTTATGTATCGCTGACTTGAATGAAAGGCAGTTTAGCTCAGGCGAATCTGGATAGATTAGAAATGTCTATTAAGGGCTCCGTTTTTAGGCAATGCCTAAGTCTATATATTAAGTTAGGATTTGAACATGATGAGTGAGGCTCAGTATGCTCCAAACAATGGTGTCCAATTTTTTTCATTAATTTTACAAACAGCTTTATCCTAATTAGGGTTGTGGGGAGGATCTGGTCAAAGGCAGGGTATACCCTGAACTAGGCCATTGCAGGGCCAACACACATACAACCATTCACACTTACTGTCACACCTAGGGGTAATTTGGAACCACCAAACAGCCTACTGCGCATGTTTTCGGACTCACACAAGCACAGGAAAGACATGCCCTGAGCCTGGAAATTGAACCAGGGAACTTCTTGATGTGAGGCAAATGTGCTAACCACCATGCTGCCCTTTGTCCAGGTTCAACTTCATTCATTCATTTGTTGAACCGCTTATTCCTAATTAGGGTCACGAGGACGCTGGCGCCTATCTCAGCCAACATTGGGGGAGGGCAGAGTACACTATGGACAGCTCGCCAGGCCATCGCAGGGCAGAAACACGCTGACGGCTATGCAGCCTACTCTTGACGAAATTCAGCAATGGTTCTTTTACATTCCTCTCACCACAGTGAGAGATTTCGAGACAGTGAGGCATTTGATAACCCAGTTAGCTGCACTGGGGGGACAGCAGTAACAACACGCTGATAGTGGGGCTTGAACCCCCGACCTTGGGATCAGTAAACCAGCACCTTAACCACCAGGCCACCACTGCCCTGGAGTAAAACATTAAATATGAAAATAAAAGATAGAGTGCTGTAAAAATAAAAAATGATCTGAAGCTTTAAATGTGATTCAATAAAAATCAGCGGCAGTGTCTATGGATGGTCCGCCAGCCACGATGACCTGTCACGTTTAAATCGTGCGACAGCACAAAGTAGATGTACATGCAAACATTCCTCATACCATTAAAAAAACATTTTTGGCTTTATTTAATTTTTATTTATTAAAGAAGAGTGCAGGGTAGAAATGTCACTGAATTTGTATTAAATTTGGTTGCTTTAACCAAGACTCTCCTGGAAGATTAAAAAAAAAAACTATATTAAGTCCAAGTTCCTGTTATAGGCTAACATACAATTTTTTAGATAAAATAATTAGTAAATCAAACTATATTCCTAACTTCCATTTTGCATCCCTCGTGGCAGCTGCTACACATTGTGGAGGTAATAACACGCAATTATTTTTCAGTTTAAACAAACACTTTTACAGTTGAAATGGCATCAATCAAATTCCACTCGACCTTCATGACAAATCCGTACAAATACAATACTCACCGTACAAATACAATACTATCTGACTATCCGCCTTCTCACTTTGCATCAGTAATTCTTTCCAATTTAATTTCCTAAATACTCTCATAGAAAAAGTCTATATAAGTCTAAGCACTATGACTGCAATGAAACGGAATGGAAACGATCCATTATTAATGATTGTACCACACGCCACATGGTGTTTGTATTTCTCACCAAAACCACAGCGCTGTTGAATGCTCAAATCTGATTGGTCAGAACATGTGGCTTGTTGTGTTTCTTTACTCTTTTGTTCTATTAGAACTTAATTATTAATAATATAAATGCGATGTTGTTGTTTCTACAGGAGGTCACACCAAGGGCCTTGTTCAGCAGCACAAAAACCTGAGACTCATAATGAATAGATTTAAAAACAGGTTGTTGTCTAACTACCCAGGTGATGGTAGGAGACCTCGGGGTCCACCTCGCTGTGCATGATTTTGGTTTATTACGCAGCTGTTTTGGATACTCGGTATTCAGCAGTCTGATATTTGTGTATATTAAATTGTTGTAATGGACCACGTCATTACCAGAAACAACAGAAGGATTTTTTAATCAATAAAAAATCTTTTTTAAATCCATATTTTTGGAAATCATTATAACAATTTCTTTTGTAAGTAGCCGTGTAATAAACAGGATAAATAACAGCGAGCCGACCGTTGTTGTGAAATAACCTTCATCGCAGTGATTTATGAATATTCCATCTTATTAGTGAATTACGCCATTCAGTGATGTGTTATTTCTTCTTTAACAGACCATTACTATGCCGCACATCATTACCGGAAGCATTAAGATCATTTTTAAATGTAGGCAGCCGTAGACCCCTCTCTGCACTTTGGGTGCTGTATCACCCTGTCGGGGTTTATTTCATGATCATAACCAGCTCCTTTTGCATTAATTCTTAAAAGTAGCACAACCAACCATTACCTAGCATTTACAACACGGGGACGTCGCAACCTGTCTGGGAATTTAAAAACTATCCTGAGTGGATAATTCTTGAATCAAAATGACAGTGAATCATGGTCACAGCAGCAGGTGTCCTCAATGTTGCAATTTTAAATGGAAAAATTAACCATAGAAATCTCTTTTTAGTTCGATTTTCCTCTGGAAACTTTGGATACCAAAGCTTTGGATTTGTCATTAGAAAAGGAATTTGAATTAAAAAACTTACCTCTAACGTGAAGACAGAGTTGAGCTTGTAATTATCTAATTAGATCCCGGTGTTAGACCTAGCGGAAAGTTCCTGTCTATGTAAATATAACGATTATTGAAATAAAAAATAATGTTTAGTCATAATAACATGAATAACATTTGTGACCCGCTCCATCATAACACGGATTAAGTCGCAGGGTAGTGTTTCGAGTATGTACGTTTTGCCTGGACAAAAATCCAGGTATCACCCAAAATACATCCCACAAAGCATAATCTTATATTTTTATTATATAATCTATAAACACAATCTATCCATGCTCTTATGCTTGTTTAAGAAAGGGTTCCATGTCCATGTACAAGTTGTTGTAAAACACTGGGAAAATCTTCTTATTTTGCTGATTTTTAAACGGCTTTTGTGGTTGCTCAGGGTATTTCCTTATTATCCAAATTCACTACCGGAGTCCCAAAGTCTCCCTACTTACCGAATCCCAGATGGATTCCTTGAGTCATAACAGACATGACTCGGTCCGTTTTCCTGCTGTAATCATGTATCACACCTTCTGAAGCACATTACAATCTCTTTCCAAATATATCAGAATCTCAGTGTGTCAAATTTCCATCTTAATCCGTATTACGCCGGAACGGGTCACATCTAGCTCTTGCGAAAGGTAATAACTCGCTAGGACCGAGCGCGCTCGTGAACTGCGGACAGACAAACAGACGCAGCTGATTGAAATCGGCATGTCCCAGTACCTTCGGGGTCCATCCGCCTCACGTGAACGGTAACCAATATGATGTAATTCGCTTTTCATGTTCCTGCGTGGTATACACTAAAACAAATATGCGCCTCCAGCTTCCACAGTTTTGTCTCGGGGACTACTCAACATCAAGCTCCGCCAATGATCCATTTTCCTCTCATTTATAGTGGTGTGTCGGGGATTATTTTTTTAATAAACATTTTTTTTATGTGACATTGACCACGACGGTTAGAAAACAAGCAAACCGAAACGCCACCAAGGCGTGTGCTGATGTTGTTGTTGCTGATATTGATGGAATAAGGAAGAGCTGCAGTGGGAAAACATGCTTGGTCTGCACCAAATTCATAAAAGACACACCTCTTCTCGGTTCATATTTACGTAACTCGTGTCTAGCAAAACCCTGGAGGGCGGAAATATTCCCGGTGGCGGAAATGACGGAAGTCGAGCTAACTCTTTGCTTGCTGAAATCATGTCATACAGGCACGAAAGTTAAAACAGAAGCACAAAGTCGTTCCTTAACCAGTCCGCCCGAGTTCCGAACGACTCTCACACGCGTTCTGAGCAAGAACGGACCGCGGAAATGGTATAAATGAAGGGAAAGGAGCAGGCGGAAGGGACCGGAAGCTCCGGAGTGGACAGGGTTAAACCGAGCGCTGGGGTGAATGTGTAGAGCTCTACTGTAGTGCACCACACACAGCCAATGGGATGCGCGCGCTGCGTGACCCACGAGCGGATCTTTAGCGAATAATTCCGAGCCGGTGGATTAAGACGCGTTATAAGGACGAGCGGACGACGCGCGAGGCGTTTAACGGAGGAGCGGGGCTGCGGGGAGAGGTTTGTGTTCTGTACCGAGTGTGTGCGGGGAGGGGGGGAGGAAGGAAGGGAATTCGACATGGCGGCATTTCGCGCAAACAAAGAGTATGTGTGTGGGAGAGAGAGGGGGGAGAGGACGCGTGCGCGCGCGCGCGAAGCGCGTGCAGAAATGTGGGTACAATTCTAAGTCTGGAGTCTGGGCGCGCGCACCGCTCTTGTCGCGACAGGTTGCGCGTGAAGTCTGAACCCACCAGCATATGAATGTTATACAGAATAAACCAGACTAACTGTACTGATTATTCTTTTTCAGTTTCAACTGGATTGTTTTATTGGGTAGTCGCTTGATGACGTCATAAATTAATGATGTAACAAAACAAAACAAAATCCATGAGTGCAACAGTTTGCATTAAATACAGTAATTGCTTAGGAATACAGGCGGTTTTGGCAGGTTGGCTAGGACTCGCACGTCTCACTATTGTAGCTTGTTTTGACGAAATGTAAACGATGAATCCCGGCTCTAATAAAATGGAACGTGGCGGTGATGCACAAATTTATTTTATGTGTTAATGGTCCACTGTTTGTACTTTTCGGGATCTTTTACCTGGCAAGGTGCATGTCGTGCACTTTACAGGAATTACTGTAGTACAGTAGTACCAATGAAGCTTTCCTCCAAAAACAAACACGGTACGATCCGTTAAATTTCTGACAGTGTAACGTCCTGTAAAATCCATTACATACAGGTAAATTCACATCATATCACAAATACAGCGGCGAAAGGCAAAAACTTGCAGATTTATTCAAAGCCGTCCGTCCTCTCCTATTTTGCCATTTCTGTGTCAACAAACAACTGAAGAGTTTTTGAATACTAACTGTGGGGTAGCACGGATCATTCTTTGATTGATTTAAGAATCAAACGAAGGACCCGATGCTTATACTCCAAGACGTCGGCGCGTAGTCATTTGGAAACAAAGCACCCAACTTGCTTTGAATAATGGAGTATTCAAAAGCTAGGGAAAAAAATTTGAATGCCGTTTTTGTCTGAAAGGTTCAGCTTGAACTTCATGGTCTTTTGCTGGTTTGTTTTAAACATGCTGGAGAAAGTTGAATGCTAGAGGCACAACACGGGAGTGACTGGGCTGTACCCGTTCATCTGGTTCAGTGTTGCATTAATGTGCAGGAAAGAAGTGGTGTACAAGGTTAACGTACTTGTGCAAGGAACCTCTTAACTGGGTGCATTATTTAAAATATAACGATTTAGGAACTTCCTAAAGCCTGAGCTCCCGGAGTCCTGGAGGAAATAAATAAATCAGTCTGCCCTGTGTTTCCTGCCTACGGTCTGGAGCATAAGCAGGAAAGGTTAACACTGAGTTTTCTGTTCGTTGCCTTTCACTCAATTTCTGCTTGCATTTGTATCACCCGTCTTGTTGGCTAAATTATCCGTTTAACAGGTTCATGTTCCAATAACCAGTTAATGTTTGGTGCTTTTTTTTGTGTTTGTGAGTGTGTGTTTATAATTCCGTGTGTGTCTGAGCAGTGGTGTATGAGCCTATATATTTTTTTGGGCCTCACTTTCATTATTAATAATAAATATGTATTTTTTTTAAAATTATGTTTATTTATTTGTTTTTTAATCGGTGACACAGCAGGATTATCAGGTTTCATGTTGGGGGTATGGACACTGGATTACCGTCCAAGTCATGTTCTCTGCCTAATAATGTTTATATGAATACCCCAAAGCAGTAACCCTACAGTACCTTGTTTTATTTAACACGGCCTTCAAACTCATTATACCGTGTTTTTATGTATAAAATCCAAATTGAAGCCAAATCAAGGTGAAAGTGCCTTCATGGTGTCGCCCCCGCCGTGTTAATTTAACTCTGGTTTGCTAGATGGTCTCCTGAGCAAAAACCACCTTTTCGGGGACACGAGATTAGTAGTAGAAAGGCTTCACATGAAGGACAATTAAAAAAAAGAAAATACATTTTTTTGGATTTAAAGAATCCCTATCAGATTTGGTTTAAAACTAAAAATGTATTTTAGTTTTTTAAACCCAGTCCTAACATTCATTCAGCTTTCGTTTGTATCAAAAGTTTTTTCAGCACCGGTCAAAAGTTTGGGCACACCTTTTACTTCAGTTAAAATGAGAGGGCGTGTCCAGATTCTGACTGGTGCTGAATGTTATAGCTGTTTTTAGAAACTCTTCCGTCAGCAGGCTTGTTTTTTTTCCCCCCTTCTTCTGGATTTATGCTGCAGTCCGCTGCACTCATAACTCTGAAAACTGTCTGCAGTCTCATATCTCCAGCTTTGGCCTTTTCTTTATGAAGACTTTTTACATCAGGCGTTTTGTAAACGGTGAACATCGCATGCTGTACATGCACCGACCCGAGTACATTGAAGAACTTGCTGACTGCTTTATTAGTTCTGTAACCAGGACGCGTAGCAGCTGAGCTGTCGGGGTATATCCGGTCACACGAGTGTAAATTATTTAGCTGAAGATCGAAGGAGATTACTTAGGTGTACAGAGGTCAAGAAACGAAGCCAGAAAGGCTTCCTCAGTTTTTCATTTCATTCATTTTCTTCAGTCTTAATGAACAGACACCATGGATGGATTTTTAAGCTGAAAGTTAATACACCCTTCGTCATCAAAATATGGGTGTGTGATTTGTTCCGAGTTTCGTGGGAACATTAAGCAACACTATAAGAGGAAACTTAACCACTTCAGGTCGTTTTCCTAACCGTAATTCATAATAATTTACCCATTAAAGAAATTGTCGGTGGTGTTTGGTCATGTGTGCTACTCATGTGATGTTTCTGAGGAGGAAATTTTATAAAACTGGACTTTTAAATTGGAATGAATTCCGATGTATGTTTATGGTTTGGTGGCAAGGGGAGTTTCCTGCTTATTTTCCAACCTTTAAACCTCATAGGCATGGATGTGGATTGCTGTCCCGTGTCCAAACCCCCACTGGAAGACCAATAAGGCTGTCGATTTCCCCACCATAATAATAATAATAATAATAAAAATAATAACAGCTTTTTTATTAATAACGAAAATGACACGCACAAAAATAAGGCTCACACACCACTGCTAAGACTCGCACCGAATAAAAACCAAACAATCTGCATGGGAGCACGAAACATGAACTCGTTAAATGGATGATCAAACTGGCAAGATAGGTGAAACAAACGAATGAAATCAGCGAATGAACGGCGGTGAAAAGAAAACGCAGTGTTCACCGTTCTAGACTGTAGTCAGGAAACACAGGAGAGATTTCTTTCCTTCTTTTCCTCGGGGCCGAAGTCGATTCAGCTGTTTATAAAGCCGCGCTTCTCTTATAACACCAGGCTCGCACACCTGTCGAGAGAGATCTATCAGGAGCACCACGTTTAGTAGTGCCTAAATGTTTATAGGGGCATTTTCACCGTCTCTCACGTTCAATCTGTAAAAAATGGCTAAAAAATAAAGGTTTGTAATTTGCTAGTTTTTTTACGTAGTCATTTCTCAAATGTTCAGGGTTATAAAAACTCTTGAAATGTTGGCCGTAATTTTCTTGGAAGTTATGACCTTGTGAAAGTATGCATAAACTATCATATTCAAGTCAAATATCAAATCAGCAGCCTGTAAGATTCGAAGTGTGCACTATATAAAATATGTAGCAAATGGATATGTTTTCCTGAGCTTTTAATGGTAGAAATTTCGGAGTGGACACTTCAGGACGGACACATATTCAGATTCTTGTGTAATCGACGTTTCAGAATCTAGTTCAGACATGTTTTGCTCTAAAGTTACATACCTAGATATACTTTGTACAAAGAGCATCTGATTGAAAAAAGATCCATTTCTTATGATCATGAGAGAGACAGGCTCTTCCTGATATCCTGTGTCTGTTGATATGCATAGAATGAGTCTGAAAGTAGAAACTCGTCTGTAAACCTAATGTCTGCTGTCTAGCAATGGCTTTCTAGTAGTGGAAATGAAATCGTCGTCTGTCCTCTTGTTCAGCTTGTTTTGTCCCTGAACAAAAAGTAGGCTTGTTCACGTTTCCTCCTCATTTTGCTTGCCAAGGAGGAGTTAGTATGTAAAAAAAAAAATCTTTTATATAGGCCTGCTGGATTATTCATGGTGTTAACAGTGGTAGTTTGCCAGATATGCAAAGGCTAGACTAGCAGGTTGAGGAAAGAAGAGCTCCTCATAAGGTGAGTACCAGACTCGTTACCAACGTGAAAATATATAGTGAAAAGTGCACGCCGTGGTGTCTGGGCATGATTAGGGATCGCGTTGATGTTGGTCGGCACGTGGCAATCACACTAATCAAACAAACCGGACTTTGGTGGGTCGCGGAGTGTGATTACGTGCTTAGACAATATCCAAAACTTTATCCAAATCAGCAGCTTGGCAACTGATGCCCAGATTTCACGTTACAGAACAAAAGAAGCTAGAGCAGGTTGATTGAATTCGGAGTCGTTTCGGACAGTTCCGAGTAGAAATTGGTGGGCTTTTCCTTTGGAGACGGAAAGAAAAAAAAATCCATAACGAGATTTTCAGTGCAAGCAGACATGAACTCATGCAAATTCCAACAGGCAGGGAAACGAATGTAAAGCCAGGAAAGGTGGGGCGCTTGGAGTAGGGGAAAAATGAGACGAGTGGAGAATACGAAGCCAAGATAGGTAGATAGAATCCAGTATATGTGTATGACATCAGGTAATGTACAGGTGAAAGCTTCAGCTTGAGATTAAATTCATCTGTAATAAATAAATGTGGCTTGATTTTCGTTAATTTCAGCGACTGGGAATCGGGGGATAGTATTTTACAGCATTTGAAATATAATTTCGATTCATGCTATAACTCTTGGATGTGACGTATGAACACTATGAACTGGGAGCCTCCGATTCCTCATTGCCAACCTTGAGATTTCCAGCTTGAGGTCAGTCTGAAAGATAAAAAAAAAATGTGCTCTGCAAAAGAAAAACAATTACTTTGTTCTGTTACTATTTTTTTTTTAAATCAATAACCCGTGTTTTTGGAAATTCCGCGGTGATATGCTTTTAAAGAGGCGTGACTGAACATGACCCAAGTTCCTTAGTGCAGGTTATATCGAAACTTGGAGCTTCATGGTTCTTGTTGAAGGAGCTGTGTCTTGGTTTTTACCCAAATTCAGCTGTGAAAAGTCATGTAAATATGCAGCGAATGTCTAAAACGCTAGTCCAAAGGATTTTGACGTTTCTGAACCTAACATGGAGCCGATGGCATTGGATTGCAATGTGAACTTGAAATTTTGTTAAGTTGAGCGATCTTCAAAGATTCAAAAAGTGCTGCAAAGTCTTCCGAATTCCGAATCCGGAAAGAAAATTCATTTCTGTCAGCTTTCGTTAACCAAAATTTGCGTTGTTGGAAATGGCTACGCATTTTTTTTTTTGCGCAACTTTTTCCAAACATCCATGAGCCAGCCTCTTTAACCTACTTCTTAAACGCTCTCATGAAGTTGGACACTGATGTGGTGCTCAGTGGGGTTAAGGCCAGGGCTTTGTGCAGGCCACCCAGGTTCTTCTGCAAGGTTCAACCTTGGCAAATTGTTTTTGTGGATCTTGCTTTGTGTGCAGGGGCTCTGGCACGCTTTTATCGAAGTCAAATCTTAATGCTACGGTTTACAGAAGCCGCCCACCCAACTTACTTTGCAACGATAATGTATTAAATTGTACATATTTCCTCTTGATGTTAGCTTTTTGGTTTTATTCATAAGGATTTACTTATAAATGTAGTACGATAGCAAAACGATGATGTATTTTTATTACTAGTAGTCGTAGTAGTAGAAGAAAAATCTAAACTTTGCATCAACTGTAATAACTATAGTATTTTGTGTTTGGATACCTATGGATGATTTCAAGTACTTCGGGAATATAAAAATGATTGGTGCAAATATATATATATTTCTTTA
>JBCNYG010000005.1:4776486-4787241 GCA_039654305.1 Porochilus rendahli | reverse complement strand
CCCCCCCCCCCCCCCCCCCCCCCCCCCCCCCCCCCCCCCCCCCCCCCCCCCCCCCCCTCTCCCCCCCCCCCCCCCCCACCAAACCTGCAGTGCACCTCCTCAGCAATTCAATCATTTCAAGCCGTCTCACTTCTGCTGAAACAGATTAAAATATGGACGTTATGTTCTCTTGTCAGCTGTTAATAATGATGAAGACTCTCATTCAAATTGAAATAAATGGTTTTACACTGTGTTCTACAAGCTTATATGGGTGTCGACATTTCAGGAAACACACACACACACACACACACACACACACACTCACTGAGTAGAGTTATTTTGTCCTGAATTCTAAATGACTTCCTGTTGCAGGCATAATGCATGGTAGTGTATACATTTTCCCACATGCCATGTCGTGCAAATATCCATGAAAGAGAGATCTAAATCCTAAAATTCTTGCTACTGGACACCTAAAAAAGAAAAATCAATAAAGAAATGTATCCATGGAGGTGAGGTGCAGTACATTAACCTGTCATGGGGCAGTGAATATGTCTAGAGCCCTCAATTGTGCAGATTTAAGTTGGGTTTTTAAATTTTTTGAGAAATGTATATATTGGAGACGAATTCCAAATGGAGCCTGTCTGCTGTCTGTCATAAGGTGGTAGTTGGTTGTTTTGTATACGTTTCACTAAGGTCAACTATGGAAAAAGTCATGTTATTTATTATGACTTACTTTTTAGTTCTCCTTTTTATTAAAGTGTATGCATGTACTTTTTGTATAATTTATGTTTTAGTTATGTATATGTTGGCACTTTTTAAAAATATTTATATATTCACTCATTTATTCAAGCAATAGTGCATGATATGTAAAATATAAAAGCTATTATGTAATGCATAACATGGGGCTCTTACATGTACCAACTAAATAAAATAAAAGGAGTGCAGCAGTGGGTGTGCTTACCAGTCAGATTGTGAAAGAGATGGCTAAATGCAGAATAGGAAACAAATTTCAAAATAAAGTGCACTTTAAGGTTCCGAGGCATTACGTGCTATTGGACATAGCGCACTAAAAAGAGTATAAAAACAATCTGCTCTGTACTGCTCTTAACCTGTATCATGGAATAATGACTTCCTAAGGATTAATGTATACAGTAGGCCTACTATAGGCGTAGAAGGTACATTCCCTGTTACATTCCCTACACTTGTAGTGTCCTAGGGAGTATAAAGTAGCTAAATAAGTCCATAGTTCATTCAACATATGTTTTC
This sequence comes from Porochilus rendahli, assembly GCA_039654305.1. Classification (NCBI taxonomy): domain Eukaryota; kingdom Metazoa; phylum Chordata; class Actinopteri; order Siluriformes; family Plotosidae; genus Porochilus; species Porochilus rendahli. Next base: position 4,785,996 of record JBCNYG010000005.1, on the reverse strand, counting down.
CAATATAGCGAGGGTATAGAGGCCTTCGCAAATGTAGCTTACTTTATTGTGTGATAATAAAAATACCAGGGTATTTAATCACAGATGACTTCCTAATGAGCATATACGTAGGCTGGCTCACTGCATAGATTCCTCTGGCTATAATTGACTCCGATTTTCAAGGAGAAGGCATGATATGCCATGACTGAAACTCCCATAATGGCTATTATTACAACTGACTGTTAACTTTGGCGGTTTCAATTGTTTTCTAAGAGGTCTTGGTTACTGAGCCACAATTGTAGGCTGGTTCATTGTGGTGTAGCAAAAATCCCTTGAGGTGATACTGGGAGGAGTTTTATCTTTCTGTATCCTAAATTATTAATAGTATGAGGCTTTTACAGAGTATTTGTGGTAAAACTCTTAGAGCAGAAACATCCAAAAACTTTGGCTTAATCATTGGAGCTATGTCGCCTATATGGCAATAACGAGTTAAATTAATTCCATCAGTAATGGTGTCTAAGTAGCCGAAGTGATGTGTTTATCTCCCTTTACACTCTGAATAAAAGGGTGCTAAACTGTTCTAACCCTTGCGGCTTGGCTGGCACCCTCAACACGACACCTTTTATACATTGAGGACGATATGTAGGCTGTTTCCCCAAAATAATTTTTACTTTAAAAACAGCTAATTTTTGAATAAAAGTGGCCTAAATATTTTAAATGCAAAATCACAGCATCACAGTTTTCCATGTGAAAAACACACACTAAAGGTGTGTTTAAACTTGAGAGCACCCTTGCCTACAGTTTGGCACAAAAAATAAAAAATTAAATAAAATATTTAGAGCTTTTAAGTGAGCATAAAAAACAATCATGGTCATTTAGGAAAAGTAATTATCACCTGAACCCAGATGACTTTTTTCCATAATAAAGGTGCAAATAGTAATAATAATAATAATAATAATAATAATAATAATAATAATAATAATAATAATAATAATAATAAATTAATAAATTAATAAATTAATAAATTAATAAATTAATAAATTAATAAATTAATAAATTAATAAATTAGTAAATTAATAAATTAATAAATTGGTAAATTAATACATTAATACATTAATACATTAATACATTAATACATTAATACATTAATACATTTTAAAATCCTGAAACAAACAAACTAATTCACTAATTTAAAAGGGGTCTCAGGTGAAAAGAAATCTGTTAGATGTGACAGTTGTACATGATAATACTGTTTAGTTAGTTGTTTTGTTGAATTTCTTTATGAAACATGAAGCTGTAGGATATATTTCATTCTAGTGAATTTAGCAGGAGTTGTTTATGGAGCATAAATGGAGGAAGGTAAATTCAGAATACATTTCCAGAACTTTATGCAGCTTAAGTATATCATTATTTACTTGACAATAGCCTATACGTAAAATAAAATACACTGTTTATTGATTTAAAAATTATTTTTACACAACAATTTCTGTGAAGTCTGAATTACAGAATAAGAGTCATAAGAATAATGTAAATAGAAATAATAAAATTACATTTTAAATAACACGGATTTGGGGCAAATATGTTAAAACGTGTGATGTCGCCACATAAGTGTTGTTCTGTTTATTTAGGTCATTTATTTAGGTCATGAAAATGTAACGGGACACACCGTGAACCTGTTCACTATGTTTTGTAGTGTTTGTTCCTGATATGGTTTCACACTTCAAAAAGTTCAAGTGCGCTGCATAGAATTCTGGGATTGCTCTGCAACAAAGAGACGTTAATAGCAGACAGACCCTTTGTGACACATAATTATTTACTATGTTTGATTTTTGGTTGATTATGGTTGAAATATGACACGACGAACCGCAAGATGAAAATGTGATACGGGATTAATGAAGAAGTGTGAACTTTTCAGCTTGTTTGCTCTCTGATTGATTTAAAATACATTGAAAATTAAATCAAAATGACTACTTGTGCTAAATTATGCATATTAGAAATGAGTTTAATAGCTGGAAAAATATTTACCTACATAATACCCAAATACACAAATATATCCAGATGACAAAAAAACTGATTGAAGAGAAGATGCTTAAGACAGACAATATTGTTTATGCAATGTGAACTGGACCAAAGAAATATAAATAATTGCTGCCTAAACAGTGCAAATGCTCATTTTTTTGAAGGTTACACTGTGCTTTGTTGTGTAGTTTTGAGACGCGCGCGCCTTGGTGGAACGTGAATCATCCAAGAGTCTGTAATAATAATAATCTTCATCATCATCACCATAATATTCTTCTCCTTTTTCTTCTTTTTGAATAACCGAATTGGGCATTTTGGATATTGGGTAAAAACTGCGACATTATTATTGTTGTTGTTGTTGTTGTTGTTGTTGTTGTTATTGATGATGATGATGATGATGATGATGTTTTTGATTTGTTAGATCAAATTCTATACAGCAAAATCTTCATCGTTAGATTTTTCAAAATAATTTATTTCATTATTTCAAAAATAATTCACACGTGCTGGGAATATTATACGTTTTATGAAATACTTAAACATAATTCATTTATTTCTGAATGACCAAATTATAAAAACACTTATTGGTCAACACAATAAGGAGCAGAATGACTGGATCAGTTAGACAATAACCATGTGTTGACCTATAAAACAACCCAAGCGCATCTGAATTAAGGTAGAGGAGTAATAAATTGCTTGGTTTATAAGGTCGATAAATCCTATAACATATAAAGACACTAATCTGGTGCTGTGCTTCTTGTTGATGTTTTTCTATCCTTTATATCCGACTTGCATGCAGGCAGCCTTGTGGGGCTCGTCGGCGCGTGCAGGCTCGCATTAAATCACCGAGTAAAGCAGTACGGGGACTTTAAATCACCTTAACACCACTTTCACAGAGACGTGGGGGACACACACAGGACCATAAAACATAAAAAGAACACATGAGCCCTGTGATGGAGCATTTATCAATTCCTCTCTCTCTCTCTCCCACACACACACCTTTTACTTCTCAAAGCTAAATCCAGTTATCCAGGCTAACAACACATAACACATCTTTCGATATGACGAAACATTTATATTTTATATTTATTATTCGTCTTTCGTGCTTTTATCAGACCTAAGATGTCCAGGTTTAGGTGGTTTCATTATTATTATTATTATTATTATTATTACTATTATTATTATTATTATTATTGTCAGTTATAATCATGCATCATCATCATCATCATTATCATAAAGAAATAAACTTAAAGGGTTGTGAATCATATTATAATTGTATTTTAATAATAATAACAATAGTAATCATAACAATGGGCTTCAAAATCCTTTAAAATAAAAAATTAAAAATCTACAAACCTTTTTTGAAAGTGAAATACAAAACACCGTGTGCAACTCGGGCATTTTTCAGCTGTTGTTAACACATTTGTTTGTTGTTGTTGTTGTTTAATGAAACATTTAATCTCTTGAAAAGCTCATTCTGCGTAATTACTGCGCCTGATTTCTCTTCGTGTGAATATAGAGCTCTTCAACACAAATCTGACATCCAGCAACTCAACAATCACTTAAACGCGTTTAATGGACTTTTTTGCTCAAACAATGACAAAGTGTACAACTCACACACACACACACACACACACACACACACACACACACACACACACACAATATGAGTGTTTTAATGTTCTCTGTTTTTTTTTTATCAGTGTGAAAACACCAACAGCGGTTTTGCACTAATACTAAAGTCTGCCACCGTGGGCCCTCCAAACACACACACACACACACACACACACACACATATAAACTGGTGTGTGTTTTGATTTAGGTAATAGACCGGAAGTGCTGGAATCTTCCCATTTCACCTACAAATCTCTGTGTGCAAGTAACAAGAACGGAAACGCGTAACTTCCTATATACATTCAGGGAAAAATACAAATAATAATAACAACAATAACAATTAATAATACCAAAAAGTATCACATTAATGTTAGAATAAAGTGATGTCATTAGTCTTTAGGATTGTTTCAGCTTAAAACAGTTGAACGCAGTGTCTTTATCGTATTTCCCTCCATTTTTTATATTTGTTGGAAGCTTAAAATCCAAACAAACAAACAAACAAATAACCAAACAAAACACTTTTCTCTATTTTTCCTTTGTGTTTTTATCCCCCGCGCATCACCGCATCACTGGTTCCCAGCGCACGCGGACGCGGACAGGGTCCAGGCGGGCGCACAGTACGCATGCGGGTGATAGTAGTAACAGTATGATGAAGGGGATGAAGAAGAGGAAGAGGCTGGAGCTTGGAGGGCGAGGAGCGGCGGAGGGCGCAGCAGCAGCAGCTCTCCGGGAGAGTACTGCCTGCGGTCATCGCGCACGAGCACTTTCACGGCCACGCGCTTGGCGGCGGGCAGGAGAAGGTCAGCGGCGGCGGCGGCGGCTGATGCGGCGCTGCTCGCTGCCATCTGGCGCCTTTTGGTCTTGTAGCGGCGGTTCTGGAACCAGATCTTCACCTGCGTCTCCGTGAGCTTCAGCGACGCCGCCAGGTCCGCGCGCTCCGGTCCGCTCAGGTAACGCTGGTGGCTGAAACGGCGCTCGAGCTCGAACACCTGCGCGTGAGAGAAGGCTGCACGAGAGCGTTTCTTGCGTTGCTTTGCACCAGGTTGCTCTGAGACCTTCTCCTCTGTGTTATTACAGTCTGCACCAAAAACAGGGAAATGCATTAAAACAACGGAGTGAATAACTGCAGCAATGGATGCATTCAGAAATGTTTCATTCCACCAACCTCCAACATGCACAAATTTATTATAATTAAAATATAGAAATATTTCTCTTTAGTGAGAACCTTTTAAAACATTAATTATACAGGGAGGTTTCATGTTTAAAGACTTCCTCACAATGTTCCTGGAGCCTTTTAGAAAGATTTTAGTGCTGACACACCCCGAGGAACCCAGAAATACTTACCAGGAGCTATTTGTATTGCTAGCATTATTATTATTAATATTATTTGTATGTATAAGTTAGTGCAACACTATGAATCTGCAATATACAGAATAATTTACCAGAACTCTGTTCCTTTTTATTTAGTGCTCTTATTTAAAGTCAGGGTTGATAGAATGTTTAATAATAATAATAATAATAATAATAATAATAATAGTTTATATAATAATAGTTTATATAATAAAAATGTTTGTGGTGAAATCCATGTTTACTAAATGCTTTCCTTTTGGCTGAATAAATGGATTCAAGGAAACACCAATCCAACAGTTGCTGCATGTTTATTCTTACGTCATGTTAAAAGAAGTAATTTACTTTTTGCAAAATGTAGATGGAGGGTTTTCTGTAACTAAAGATAAAGATAAAGCACATGTACTTTTGAATGCACGTAAATGACACTGCAGAAAGATTTAAACCGGTTTTATTATTTATTAAAAATTCTTGTGCGTCTAAATGCATGCTAGGCCTTCATACTGGTAGACTGGTGAAAGTTTAAGAGTTCAAGTCCAACCTCTGGATTTATTAAAGCGGCTCTTTAAGCACGGAGATCTCGTGTGGCCTCGTGCGGGAAGTGCTTACCGGACACGCTGGCTAAGAGCTCGCAGTCGCTGAGCTCTCGCGCTTGCTCTGCAGCCGTGGACTCTCGGTCCGTCTCGTCCTGAAAGCTCTCGTCCAGTGCGCGCTGCTGCTGCTCGCGCCCCGTGTTGCTTTTCGTCTCGCGCTCGTCGTCGAGGTGCTGCTGGTCGTGGTGGTGGTCTTCACTGAGCCCGGAGTCGGAGTCGTAGTTCTTGTGGTGGTGATGGTGATGGAGGTGGTGTTGGTGGTGGTGGTGGCTCGCCGCCACGCGCGCTCTCGCCGTCTCCCTTTGCCCCCTATCCCTGCGTTCACGGGCGGCGGCGGTGTCCTCCTCCTCGTGCGCTCCTCCGAAAATCTTCCAGCACGCGCTTTTGGAAAAACACATGTCCAGCTCTTTCAGGCGGCGCCTTCCTTCTTCGTCCTTTTCCTCTTCCTCCTCTTCCTCCTCCTCGTCCTCTGCTTTTCTGTTTAAAATGGCCTGGATGGAGAAAGGCATCAAGGAGCTGCTGCGCACGGCCATCGCGCGCGCAACAAACAAACAAATCCCCAACAAACAAACAAATCAACTAATAGTCCGGAATACAAGCCTACAGCGAGGCGCTCGAGATCAGACGCAGGAGAAGTGAGGCCGGTCTGTACTGGGAGTGTGCGCTCGCTCATCCGCTCGTCACGCGCCCGTCTCCTCCAGCATGCTTCCACGACCGGCGGTGGCGCGCGACTTTCATTTCGGTCCACGTCGCTACCGCGCGCTCCTTCGTCCGAAAGAGACACCGCGCGCGCACGCACACGTACACACCTACCCACCCACCCACCCACAAATACATACACACATCCACAGCAGATCCAGCTCGAGCCGTCCCTACTTTCACCTGTGAGTGACATCACAGAGCCACCTAAATCTACCGGTCTCCTATTGGCCAGGACGGTAGGGGAACACGGGAATGATTGGTCCTCACGCGATCATCATCGAAACGCCTTAAAACGCCATGAACTCTATCAGTACGAAAGAAGCAGTGAAACAGTACCCGGATGGGGCAAAAAAAATATCATCTGCCACGCGCTCATTTGCATACTGAAACGCAGGCACGAGGCAAAGGCGGCTGAAAGTTTATTTAACAAGCACCAAGCAAAGTTTAAATGGAACAAAGTGGCCCATAGAAACGTCCGTGTGTTTATTGTGAGCGCGCGCATACTGAGTACTCAAAAGCAGCAGACTGATAATTTGCTGTAAACTTTCAACCTATAGGAACATAATCTACCATGTGGACCGTAAGTGCATTTTTTTTACCTTCACTCCTAAATGTGAAGAAGAAGAAGCCCCATTTTACCACTTCATTAAATTATTCAAAGATAAACAGAGTATGTTGGGGCTCGTGCATAAATAGAGCATGAACAGATTTTAATATTGAATGAATAGATTTTAATCTTGATGCTTTCATCTCATTATCTACATGCAAAGAGTTCAGAAGACCACTTTTGTTGTAAAACTGAAAAGTACTTGGAAAGGTTTATTTTGAGCAATCTGATATTTTGTTCACTGCCCCTTAACCACTGTATTACAAAAAAGAGAAATAATTGAGGTTTACAAACAAAAATTACAAACAAACAAAAAAGGTCAAGTGAACTTACTGGACTTTCTGAACTCAACAGCCAGGGCGTGAAACGTCACACCACGGTAGAGTCTCTGCAGGATTAGAATCTATAGTCCAGCTGTATCTTTTGAAATCAAATATTTACAGGTCTTATAAAACATACACTGAATCACCCATAATGCTCATCTGTCAGGCAAACACAAATATCAAAAGTCGAGTTATGATCCATTTGTCCGTTGTCTTCTATGCATATAAAGATCAACTGATTTCACCTCCTGCTTTCTGCAGCTGCTTTCAGCTGAGGAAGCACTTTTGGGATGAAATGTCCTGTTTCATGGAAACTTCATGTGCCTTCGTACAATGTACCCACGTGTTCATTTATTTTATCAGCACGCGCCGTACATTCTGAATTACCCGAATTGCACCGAGTGCAAAAATACTGTTGAACAACGATGCCTTTAAAAATAATGAAGTCAACTGTTTATTAACATAATTAAAAATATATAACGAACAGCAGTAATAAATGAAACAATGTCAATATTTGGTGTGATGACCTTTTGCTTAGAAACAATTGAAAGACTCCAGTGTAATTTGTGCAGGTTTATTAGGTTGGATGGTTTACTGAGCATTTTACAGAACAAACCACAGGTCTTCTTGACCCTTTTTTAAAAAGTAATTGCTTCAAAGATTTGATTGATTTTTGCATTGAAGCCCCAGTAGCCTTGGTTATTTTATTTAAGCTACTTTTATTTCTGATAAACATCTGATTATTTTTCCTCGGTTATTTATTTACATAATAACCTGGAAATCTGGCTTTTGGACTCCGTGAGGTAGAAGTCACCAAATACATTCATCTAACCATGATTATTATGGGTGCCTCAGCCTTTCCCCCCTCAGGTACTTTATAAATTAAAATAGTAATGCAATCTGATGACGTCGGTTTTCAAGTAGGTATCCTTCAGATGGCCAAGCTTGATTTTCTATGATTTAATTGCAACACATCACGATTTCAGAGCGAACAGGGAATGTATGTACATGCAGATAATGTGCGAATACATTAAATACGAAATGTCGTATGGTCACACAGATTTCGCCATTCATGGGGAAAACAACAACAACAACAACAACAACATCATCAACAACAACAGCAACAACAACAACAACAACAATAATAATAATAATAATAATAATAATAATAAACACAGTCTTCTTCAGTAAAGTTTCAACAATTTGGCACCATTTGGTGAAAAGTGTGCTACACGACTGGTACTGAGGACTTCAAGAAAGAAAGTCAAGTAAAAGGACTTTAATTTATTGCAAGAGAAAATATGTACATTATTATTATTATTATTATTATTATTATTATTATTATTATTATTATTATTATTATTATTATTATTATTATTATTATTTGCATGTTCTCCCCCCGTGCTTGCGTGGGTTTCCTCCGGGTACTCTGGTTTCCTCCCTCGCTCAGGGTTGCTAATCTGAAGGTTGTCAGTTCAAGCCCCAGTATCACCAAGCTGCCCCTGTTGCTGTCAGGATGTCTGTAAAATGTGCTATGCTAGTTTTATTACCTCCTCTAAGGAGGGAAGTTATGATATTGGTTGTGTGCAGGTGTCTGTCTGTCTGTCTGTCTGTCCGTGAACATGATAACTCAAAAATAATTTGACAGATTTCCATAAAACTATTAACCGAATGTTGGACTTGGGCCAATGAAGAACTGATAAAATTTTGAGAATGATCCGGATTTGCATCCTGATACAGGAGGGTTTTGAAGGATTTATTTATTTAATTATTTTATCAGTGTGAGATAGCTGCTGGAGGAAGGCTGATGCTGCTGTAAGAAAACTCTCACAAGACAGTGTGTGCAGGGTCCATGGTAGCGGCTCCTTGCTGCTGTACTACACAAACGTAAAACTTTTTGAACTGTGTAACCGTTTCTTCAGTACAATCTGCGACATGAACAAAAGCAAAACAACCGCTTTGCGAAAGGGTAAATCCTCCCCTAAATTTAAATGATCCTGAACAATGTCACTTTCCAACACCATCAACTTCCCCCTTCCTGAAAATATCACGCTGCTTTGAGGTAAGCAATATCCTTATTTCAATTGCAAATAGACTTTCCAGACTGAACGCCAGAATCGCTCTCATAGAAGAGCGTCAGTGACTCTGCCACAGCCTGGAATTTTACTCAAAAACAGACAGACACACTCACTTAGAAAAACAGTGTGAGTTAACATAAAAAAAAACACATTTTAGACTTTAACAGCACAAATACATTCATTCATTCATTCATTTTCCGAACCGCTTATTCCTAATTAGGGTCGCGGGGAGGCTGGCGCCCATCTCAGCC
>JBCNYG010000005.1:4748995-4760521 GCA_039654305.1 Porochilus rendahli | reverse complement strand
GCGGGGTACACCCTGGACAGCTCGCCAGGCCATCGCAGGGCCATCAGTCACACAACCATTCACACTCACACTCACACTCACACTCACACCTAGGGTTGATTTGGAACAGCCAATTATCCTACTGTGCATGTTTTTGGACTGTGGGAGGAAACCGGAGGAAACCCTGTGTTTGCGTGAGTTACCTCCCACAGTCCAAAAACATTGGTTGTGTGACTGATGGCCCTGCGATGGCCTGGCGAGCTGTCCAGGCTGTACCCGGCCCTCGCCCAGAGTCGGCTGAGATGGGCACCAGCCTCCCCACGACCCTAATTGGGAATAAGCGGTTCAAAAAATGAATGAATGAATGAATGAATATTTCATCTGGTTGTATGGCAATGTGTCCGAGATCCTCTGCCAGTTGTTTTAAGTTTCTGCAATGTTATTCTTAGATTTAGATCATCTCAGACACACTGCCATACAACCAGATTAAATATTCATTTCACACATAATATCATTGCTCACCAAAACCCCAGTACAATAACATTAAACATAGTAGAAAATAGACAAATCACTCAGGAAAAGAACCAAACTCACAACAGAAGACATCATGCAACTGTTGAGATTCATGGCCACATTAACTTATTTTAAATATCAAGGGACCATATATAAACAGAAAGAAGGCTTTGCCACGGGAGACAAACTATCCAAGCAGTTTTTTTCATGGAAGATCTGGAACAACACACCATTACAACAGCCCCAATAGAATGCAAGATTACACTATGGAAAAGATCTGTAGACTACATTTTGGAAAAATTTAAAACTGGACAAACACAACAACTCACTGAGCACCTCAACACCATGGAAACACCATATAATTTTTGGAGAAATATATTACAAGAAACATGGGCAAACTCTCAGTAGTCAAGACACATTACAACAGGGCAAACATCATCACAGTCACACAAGACAGGAAGGAGGCACACATATACAATGCACTCATTACATGTCATTATGGCATGTCATTACATGTCACAAGGGGCCATAGAAAAGGAAAAGACACAAGTAAAAAACACAGAAAAACCAACCAAAAGAAAGAAGAAGACAAACCACAAGCACATCCACCAAAGTCACTTTACCATACATCAGGGGGGTCACAAATTGCATACAGCAATGAATAAACACAACATAAACACACCCATAAAACCATGCACAAAACTCAGACAGTTACTAGTAAATCCAAAGGACAAAATACACCAAGACCCAAAATGTGATGTCATTTACGAAATACCACGTTCATCATGCAATAAAACATACACTGGAGAAACAAGCAGGTCATTTGGAACACAAAAAGGGAAACATAAAAAGAATCTGAAAAGCAAACAAAGAATAGAAAAACAAGAGCAATAAAAGAACAAGCCAAACAGGAAAACCTCAAATCGGCCATATCTGATTATTGCAAGAGAGAAAACCACATCGGCACGGTGGCGTAGTGGTTAGCACGTCCGCCTCACAGCAAGAAGGTCCTGGGTTCGATTCCTGGTCTCGGGGCGTTTCTGTGAGGAGTTTGCATGTTCTCCCCGTGCTTGCGTGGGTTTCCTCCGGTTTCCTCCCACAGTCCAAAAACATGCACAGTAGGTTAATTGTCTGTTCCAAATCACCCCTAGGTGTGAGTATGAGTGCGAACGGTTGTGTGATGGATGGCCCTGCAATGGCTTGGCGAGCTGTCCAGGGTGTACCCCGCCCTCGCCCAAAGTGGCTAAGATGGGCGCCAGCCTACCCGCGACCCTAATTAGGAATAGGCGGTTCAGAAAATTAATGAATAATAATAATAATAATAGTAATAATGGTGGCTCAATGGTGTAGCGGTTAGCATGTGTGCCTCACTGCAACAAAGTCCTGGGTTCGAGTCCTGGGCTTGGTGAGGGAATTACTGTGTGGAGTTTGCATGTATTCCTGTGCTTGTGTGGGTTTTCTTCGGGTACTCCGGTCTCCTCCTACAGTCCATAGACATGCACATTAAATTTGTCTTATGCAAAAATTACTAATGTGATTTTAATCAAACTTGTGGAGGGGTGGGGTATGGGCCTGGAAGGAACCCATTTAATTTCAGAGGTGTTCTGTGCATTGAAACATGCTGAAAAAACAAAACACCTTGACATCCCAGAAGATTCTTATCTTTAATTAACATGGTGCAAAATGTTCATCCGATGCCCACTAGGGGGGGCACATTTCATTACAACTATGGCAAGTTATATTAATCCATTTGTGCCTGGCAGAGGAATCATAGTCTGTGAGTAAATCTAGTTTTCATCATTTTTAAAAAGTAATAACTATATTTTACAAGGTTAAATATTTTTATATATTAATATATTTTCATGAATATTTATTTTATTATTATATATAAAAAAAATTTAATTGTTCTCCTAAACTCTGCTAATGCAGAAAATCCTTCTCACATAAAATATTTCCTAAAAAAAGCCAAAGATTGTTTTTCATTCCCATCCAAATGGCCACACGGTGTGTTATTATCCATAATGTAATTAACAGCATTTTATAATTAAGGTGTGACGTGGATTGATGTTTCGTTTGGCATCGGCGTCCCCATTCCATAGAACGTCCAGGTTTTTCAGGCATTAACATTCCATCCCACAGTCCCCATGCTAAACAGCTGTAAATGTAGATAGATTGCTTATTCTGTGCCCTCCAAGCTTGTGGGACCTCAGCTTAATGAAGTGGAAAAGTCTCTTTTGTAATGGCCTCCATTCATTGTGTTGGTCTGCCAGAGCCGGAATAGAGAAATCACAGCGAATCGCTGTCTGAAGAAAAAAAAACAGAGAAGGTCAGGGAAAAAGGCCAAACCTCCCAATTCCACATCGCGAAACCTACAATCAGAAGGAAAGGGGGGGGGGGGGGGGGAAGCAACATTTTCAGTGGGTTCCTGAGATGCATTCCGGATGAAATTATTTCCTTCTCTGTCACTCGCTTTGGTTTCCCAGCATCCGGCTGTGACGTCTGAGACAAACACCAACACTGGCACCATGTTGGAACTGGTGAGGCTTTAGCAAGTAGGGATCAGAGATAATCAACAGGTCAACCACCCCAAAAACTGAGAAAAGGTGATGCAGGCTCTGAAATCTAATAAATAAAAATCCTTATGATTTTTAGGCAATTTAGCGAGTTGGCTAGCTTCTGTAACACAATATGTCCAACACTTTTTTGACACATGTGCAAATAAACAATAACAAACAAACAAACAAAAACACATTTAAAAGGCAACCTCCTAAATATACATATGCAACAAAAGCACACAAAGACTGCAAACCCTAACCAAGGCAAAAATAAAATAACAGAAGGTACACAGTACCTCCTGCTGGGCCTGCTGCAATACCACACATCCAAAAAATTCATCAATGCTAATTCTTTGAAAAAAATTCCTGGATCTAGATCTTGATGCGGAGCATCTCCAAATTCTAACAGAGTCTTCTTTGCCTAAAGCTCCACCTCTGGTAGAAATTTCCTAAAAATCCAAACATAACTTTATGTGTAATCCTGTTACAGAGTTTAAAACAAAATCTCCTTGGTGGACATAATGATATTAGGATCAAACTAAACTTGTCCGAGTCTTTCCCCTGCTAACCTTTCACTGCACATCATTATTAATCCTGACAAGTTTTTTTTTTACATGGACTTCATGTGTAGTCTGAGGAACTCACCACTGTTGACAAACTGTCCTATTTTTAATGTTGACGAACCAGACAGGCCGGCACGGTGGTGTAGCGGTTTGCATGTCCGCCTCACAGCAAGAAGGCCTGGGTTTGAGCTTGGTGAGGGTGTTGCCGCGTGAGCTTTCCATGTTCTGCTTTTGCTTGTGTGGGTTTCTTCCAGATACTTCGGTTTCCTCCCACAGTCCAAAGATGCACAATAGGCTACTTGGCTGTTCCAAATTGCTCAAGTTATTTATGCAGTTTGGAAAATGAATGAATACATGAAACTTTTTACCTTTGACCACGAAACGGAGTTTATCACTGTTGTTTGTTTGTCTGTGATCAAAAATCTGACCAAGGATTTTCTCCTAACTTGGTCAGGACGTGACCTGACCTGAGTCCCATAAATGGTGTTATTTTGGAATGTCAAGGTTAAAGGTGAAGGTCAGAGCAAGGTTTTGGAGGTTGAGTGCTTATAACTTTAAAACAAGTGCTATTACTATGGAAACCCTAATAGGAAACCATATATTCATTCATTCATTCATTTTCTGAACCGCTTATTCCTAATCAGGGTCGCGGGGAGGCTGGTGCCCATCTCAGCCGACTCTGGGTGAGGGCGGGGTACACCCTGGACAGCTCACCAGGCCATCGCAGGGCTGATTTCATATATATCTAAATGTACAGTGTGTAAGACTTAGCGCGATCTAGCGGCATCTAGTGGTGAGGTTCCAGATTGCAGTCAACTGAAATGTCATTCCCAGCCCCTCCCCTTCAAAGCCTCTATGGTTCCAGGCTACTACAGACACAGGGCGGAGCAAGATGGTGGCCTCCATCAGAGCGGACCCGCTCCCCATGTAGATTAGCTTGGTCTAAGGCTCCAAAAACTGAACATTTTTTTAATGATTATAGAGTAAGGTAAAGTTATTTATTTATTAGTACGACGCACTTAATTTCTAATTACACTGAGAAATAATCCAAAATATTACACATGGTACCTTCAATGAATGAACTACATCTGTAATCTGAGAAAACACAAATCAAACCCATGTGCCGTGTATACTCTCTCTCTGATCAATTCTTTGTTCATCTGTATATTTTCAAAGCAGCCGACACTTTCTCTCTCACTCTTATGTACACACATAATTTTACTCACTTTTCGCCCTTTCTCAGAGTCCTCAGCTTGGTCAGACCTCTTTCTCCTCAGTGCTGGCTTCACTGTCAAGTAAATACCGGTGCATCACAGACACACCCATATATGTGAAGTGCTATATTGTAGAATATTTCTTTACAGACTAGCACATATACCTTTCATATCATTCAAACTTTATCTGCTGTGAATGGCTGAGCATCGAATACAGGACTGATGCAGCCTTAATAATGAGCTCTGCCTTAAACTGCACTTTTAGCACAAGTATGAAAAAATGCATCACTGTTGCTTCACACTTACCTGCAGCACCTGCTTGAACTCCGGAACGCCTTCGTCGACGCACCTACACATGCACATCAGAATTAGACTGCTTAAAAGTCGAGCTGCTAATCCTACCAAGGTCACAGGAAGGCTGGTGCCTATCTCAGACACTGAGCGAAGGCAGGGTACACCCTGAACAGCTCACCAGATCATCGTAGGGCAACACACACAAGCATTCATGCTCACACTCACACCTAAGGGACAGCCGATTAGCCTAACGCGCATATCGAGCCCGGGAATCTAACCCAGGACCTTCTCACTGTCACTGTGATTCGGACATGCTAACCACTGTGTTGCCCTCTTAAAAAGTCGTACGCCATAAATAAACCTTCACCTCTCTTTGCTCCATGTCCTCTTCTCTTGGCTCCACCTTTTCAGACGTTGACGCTAGGCATTAAAGAAAAAATTCTGTTCATTTGCATCATGGATATTTCGAAACCGTTCACAAACCAAGTTCGACGTGAACAAAGACAGACTAATCCTTCAAAGGTCTCAGTGTCTATGTGTATAAGTGCACACTCACGAGTGTCATTCTGTGACGCATCTGAGACCTCGGACACTCTTTTCCGTGTCGTTCCGCTCCCGTCTTCAACGTCCTCCTCCTCACTCTGTCAAACACACGTGTCGAATCAGTAAGCAAATTACAAAAGGAAATAATACAAGCAAACGTCTCGGACTCCCTCACTTTCTTATGTGATGGCTTGTGAGCCTCGGTGTCTTTGGCCTCCTGATTGGGTTGAGCTTTGGACGCTGAAACACAAAACACTGATTGATTGATGGGCGTGTCCCATAACTCTGGTCCTGAGGTGGTTACACTACAAAGAAAGTATACCGGTTTCCTTGGGTGACAGCGCTTTCTGATGGGACCGACGTCCTTTAAGGGTCACCAGACGCTCATCCTGAAAACACACCACATACACGAATGAATTGTTATTTTGTCTCCTTAAGGAATAAGAAGAGACTGAAGAGAGTTCACCACAGTTATTCCGGATGGGGGGGGGGGTATTCTATTTACCGCTTCTGACACATCGGATTTTTCCTCTTCTTGACCATCTGACTTGGATGCACTGCCTGAAAGAACAGCATGATCAGGGTCCACCCAGGCTCTTTGTTATAAGGTACTGTACGGTATAATTCAAAACACACACACACACACACACACAACCTACTGGCTTGTTTAAACAATTTAGAACGTCGCCCTCTCCGTGGCGGCTGCGTCTGTGCCTCCTGCGTTTGCACGTCCTGCATCTTTCCTTCCTGTGCACAGGGATCTGAGGAGTTTGTTTCTTCTGCCTGGGCCTCCTGCATTTCCTGAGCCTTTGCCTCATTCTTCTGAGCCTCCAGTGGCTCTGACTCCTGAACCTGTACTCCCTCTGCCTTTAGATCTTCAGCCTCGCGCACATTCTGGGTCTGCACCTCCTGCTCCTGTTCATTTGCCTCCTTAATCTGGGGCTCCTGCTCCTGTGCTTCTGCCTTCTGCATCTGAACCTTCACTAACTCCTGTGCATGCGTCTCTTGAGCCTTTGCCTCCTGCACGCTTGCCTTCTGTGCATCTGTCCCCTGTACCTGTGTCTCCTGCGCCTGGGCCTCCTGCACTGGTTCTTGATGCGCCTGGGCCTCCTGCTCTTGTTCTTCCTGCGCCTGGGCCTCCTGCACTGGTTCTTCCTGCGCCTGGGCCTCCTGCACTGGTTCTTCCTGCGCCTGGGCCTCCTGCACTGGTTCTTCCTGTGCCTGGGCTTCCTGCAGTTCTTCCTGTAAGTGGGACTGCTGCAAGTGTTCTTCCAGCGCCTCGGCTTCTTGCAGTTGTTCTTCCGGCGCCTGGGCCTGCTGCACATGTTCTTCCGGCGCCTGGGGCTCCTGCACACATTCTTCCTGCGCCTCAGCTTGCTGCACATGTTCTTCCTGCACCCGGGCCTTCTGCACATGTTCTTCCGTCGCCTGGGGCTCCTGCACACGTTCTTCCTGCGCCTCAGCTTGCTGTTCATGTTCTTCCTGCACCCGGGCCTGCTGTTCATGTTCTTCCTGCGCCTGGGCCCCCTGTGCAAGGTTCTCTGTTTTGGCCTGTAGTCACACACACAGCTTATTCAAGAAGTGTCCGTAACAAAAACGTTTCATTTTATAAACTAGGGACTACACAACATGAACTCCACATTCATTTAAATTAGAGTAGCACATGTCCTAGAGTAATATTAGCTAAACCTATGGCCTGATAACACAAAAATACAGACATTTAACAATGAATTATTATTAATTGCTAATAAACAATACTGTAACTGCTACCAACACAAGTAGTGTGGCGATTTAGTTCTACATTAAAGCTATTCATTTGTCAGCAGTTACACTGGCTGATCCATTTTTAGTGTAGAGTTGCTTTCTACATAAATAATAGCCCTTGTTTAACTTCCTTTACTCGACATATAAACCAGAAGGTACTCATATTTTTAGATATATCTGTTAGATACAACCACAGTTATGGCAGGCATGACACTCCAGCAGTTACGGAATCTTCTTCCATTTATTTGTGTATTTGAAGTAAGTTTAGTATTGTCCATAATTTAAGTTGTAGTCAGTGTTTTATTATTTTTATATTTGTTAGTATTTAAATTGATTGTACAACTTCAACAGAAAAATAACTTTGCCATTTGATTGCTGTATTTATGTTTCTACAATTATAATAGCTTGCCCAGTTATTAGTATATTTATGGCAGATGTGCTACTCCAACACTTACGGTAGCGTCCCTGTTCATTAAAGTATTTATGATTAGCATGCAAATTCTTGTGGTTAGGGTATTTAGTGAACATGATAGTATATATTAGTGGTATTCTTAGCTTGAATTAATAATACAGGCATCCGATTAGCATCCTATTTCTTGTAACATGAAGATCACATGACCATATTTCATTGGCAGTAAAAAATAATTAAACAAAAATGCTGCCCTACTTGAAAATATAAATGTTCAACCTTTTGACTATCTTACACTTACCTTTGTGTCCTCAGCTGTGTCTATGCGTTCACTCAGAGTCTGTGTGGGTATCTGGTTGGCATCAATCTCAGCTGAAACCAATACAATATATAGATGGGTGAATGTAATCTGTATATTGGTATGAAACAAGAAAAAAAACTGCAGCCCAGTAAATAAGGGTCTTCCTAAAAGCTATTAAAAAGAAACCTCTCTGCTGGACTTACTAGATTCTTCCACTAGTTCATTAGCAGAGACGTCTGGTTTCGAAACATCTGCCTTTGCTTTTGATCCAGTTTCACCACTGTTGTTCTGAATAGAGGGACACATTCAAGACTTTTTGTTAATTAACAGTATCGCTAAACATTAAGTCCTTTTCCAGTTCTAGGAGAGACATATTCTATACTAGACAATATGTTAATCTCACTTCAGATGTCGCTTCCTCTTGAGCCAGTGTGTCTGCAGCCTCTGCACCAATGGCTGTGTTGGCTAAACCCGGAAAATAAAAAGAAATCCGTTTAAAACATGGCACATCCTGGTTTATAGAATGAATAAATTAGGCTTAGGGTTAGGGGCTCTGTCCCGAATAATACATGAGCAACATAATGATCTATGACTTTATCCTGAGGCCCAACAAGTACTTGTACCCAGAGGTAAGAAAGCAAAGTCTAGATCTCCAGCTGAGATCAGTGCGTTATGTAGAGCAGGGGTGTGAAAATCATTTTCACTGACAGCCACATCACTAAATTTCTAGGTAATCGAGGGCAAAATAATCACTGAACATCAAAAGGGCAACCATAAAATCTGCATGGCAAAATGATTAGGTATGGCCTTTTTTTACTTCCCTTTTTTGTCAAGGCTTGACAGCAATTAGCTTGGAATCTTTCCTGAGTTATGACTCTCTTGATGTTTATTTAAAATAAGTTGCTGCCACCTAGTGGATAGATGATGAATTATGTTTCATGGTAAGGGTTGTTGGAGTTGAATGTATGATAATTGGCTCCCAACTGGTTGAACAAACTGGCCTCCCTCTCTGGAGCACTTACACTAACTGGCCTCCCTCACTTACAATGATCACTACCCAGTCAAGGGCATCTGTGTATAAAGTCGGTGCTGGTCATGCGTGTTAGGGAGGCAATACTTAACGTGTGGGAATTTTTGGGGGGGATGGTACAGTAATTACATTCTTTCAAAGCTATCACGGGACACATGAAACAAACTAATGGGACAAAGTTGACCCGTGGGTCTTGAGTTTTACACCTGTGATCTAGAGCACAGGATGGATGACAGAGTGATCTAGAAAAGTACTGCCACAAAGCTAAATCTATATGATCTAGAACAGATTGGGATAAATGTTACGGAGCTACTGAATAATCTAGAACAATACAGAACAAGGAACACAGAAAGCTTAATGTCATGTTCTACTGCCAAAGACCAAAAGACCAAAGAAAGAGCTAATGAACAATGTATAAACCTAGCTTCAACTGAAGAGTTAAATTGTTATAACACAACGCAGGTGCTACTGCATTTTCTAGAATGTATCTGAATGATTGAATGAAAGAGCGTTACCTTCAATGTGGTTGTTGCTTTCGTCTGAGCCACAGGCAGAAGATTCGCCTTCAGACTCATTCGTAACTTCTTTAGGTGGCTCTGTGGCACCTGTCACATCGGCCTGATCAGAGGCCAAGGACTCCACCTGCTGCTCAGCAGCACGTGTATCTTCATCAATAAAACTCGCAGAAACCGCTTGATCTGGATCCATGGAGAGCAACGTAAGTGCTGCTTCCTTCATCTTTATATCAGCATCCCGGAACGAACTCTCAGCATCCTGTCCATCGGATACACCAGTGGAGTTGCTAACAGCTGCAGATGCACAGATATCCATTAAGGACAGAAGGGCGTCTGCTTCTGCTGGGATGGGACGGTTCTGAGGCTGGCTCTCGGACAGTCTCACGGGGGCTCCCTCGTCGTCGTCAGGATCCGGAGTGATGTCACTGAGGGCGTCGTACATGTCGTCAGGGACAGAGGCGCTGCTAGGATCGACCGGACCTGGAGTAGAAAGCAGATCTGAACACGGAGGGTCTGGGAATTCAGATCCTGGGGCTGAGTTGGAGGCCTGGGCAACTGCGAGATCAGACTCTGGGATGGAGTCTGAGGACTCCGGGGCTGTAAGACTGGACTCTGGGGTGGAGTCAGCAGACTGAAGGAATGTAAGATTAGTATTTGGCTTTAGACCTGGTGTTTCAGGAACCGTGGAATGAGGCTCTGAGATCGGATTCATGAGATCAGACTTTTGATGTGAATCTGAGGACGGAGGGTCTGTAAGATCAGACACTGAAATTACTTCTAAGGACTGAGATGGTGCTGGAGCAGGAAGATCAGACTCTGTTGGTTGACTTTGAGGTTTTTCAGAAGATTCTGTGGCTACATTGGCAAGGTCAGGTTCTGCATCATCGGCTCGTGCAGTCGCAAGATCAGACTCTGTGTCCATAGCTTGTGAGTTAGCTTTTGAAGTAAGATCAGACCTTGTAAATGAATCTGCGGTCGACTGGTCTGTGGGATCAGATTCTACAGCTGAATCCATGACCTGTGGTGTTCTGATTTCTGATTCACCAACAGAAACTGAGATGTGTTGCACTGGAATGGCGGATGTAGGTAGGGACTCTGTGGCTTGTTGCTCTTGAGGGTCTGAGGGATGAGAAGCAATTTTGCCTCCAATCTGGGCCTCCTCAGCGCCTGCTGATAAAACAGAGGAGCCGGAAGAAAGATCTTCAACTTCTGGGATTTTTCTTTCATTCTCACCATCTCCTCCCTTCTCTGACACTTTTGTCTTCTTCTCACTCGTTTTCTTTGTGCTCTTTGCTTCCTTCCCTTTCTCAAACCGGTCTTCTGAAACTCTCCTGTCCACTTTCATCCCCCCCTCTTTCTTCTTCTCCTTTGAGTACTCTGGCTTGCTAGGAACCGATCCTACCTTAACCTTGGCTTCTTGACCTTGGCCTTTCTTGTCAGTCTTGGTCGATAACGGACTCTGGGATTTCAAGTCGTCCCTGGACTTGGATCTTGTTTTGTCTGACACGGATTTCACTTTTGGTCCTGCATCGGAATTCTTGACCTTTATGTCGGAGCTATGTTTTGGGGCCTCTGAGTTGGAGCTCTTGTCTTTACTACCAGCACCTACTTCTTTGCCCTCTTGCCTGACCTTGACCTTCTCATGAGACTTAGCCTCTGGGTGACTTTTTGACCGTTTCAAAATGTCTTTCGCTTGCTTGTCTTTCTTCTTGCTGAAATCAGAAGTAGCCTCACCCTCAGACCTCTCCTCTGTTGAGCCAGTGGAATCCAGGCGATGCTGATGTTTTGGGTCAGTTTTGCCCAGTGATTTCTCTCCTTTTATTTTTTCTTTGGCTGTCTCTGAGGG
>JBCNYG010000005.1:4714568-4731699 GCA_039654305.1 Porochilus rendahli | reverse complement strand
ATGGAGCTTATTACACCGCCTGGCCATAAAAAAAGGTACACATATTGAATATGCTGTTGTTTCGTCTTTAGCCTTGCTTTCAGCACACAATCATCATAGTAATGCACCATAACATTTATTTCCATGTAGTGTCGGGTTCAATTCACACTGACGTCTTGAATCGATGAGGGAAAAACTGAACCCCTCCATAAAGTTTTCTCCAGCACATCCCAAACACTTTAAACAGGGTTAAGGTCAGGACTCTGGGGTGACGATACATATGTGAAAATGATCCCTCGTGCTCCCTGAACCACTCGTTCAGTTGAGTCCCCATTTTATATCCGTGCCTTCAGTGAAGAAAAAATGCTTTGATGTGATAACCTGCTCATTCAGCACATTAAGCTCATCAGCCGACTTCATTTTATTGCAATATTTATGCTACTGAGCCTCGACTGGACCAAATGGAGCAACAACGCCATGTTGATTACATGCTGTGATTGAGGATAAATGCACTCCATGAAAATATTTCAGTGAGTGACGTTTTTGGCCGAGCAATGTGTGTTTCAAGCCATTATGTTCCTCAGGTTAAAGTTTTTTTGGGGGGGAATTTAAATATGTTTATTTATTTATATTTTTTAGGATATAGTAATTCTTGTACATTTATTAAATAGTGTATGGTACATTTTGTTTACATGAAACCGTTATTTTCAGCAAATTGTTTATTTATTTACTTTTTGTAGTCACAAATGCACAATGCTTTATATGGTTTATAATTCAGAACAAATAGATTTTTACCCCTTCCTTTTAAGTCATAACAAAAATATTTAAAGAATCACACTGAGTTGCACCGTTCCCTGAGAATTGTGAATCAAATCGAATCGTGACTGTAGTGTATTGTTACTCTCCATGCTGCTCAGAGCATCGTTTTATTCTCTGTGACGTGTGGTGGTGTACTTGCTGACCTGCAGAATGTGAAGATTATCCAGTAAACCCAGCATTCCCACTGCTGGATGACGAAGAAAGACAGAGAGACAGATGCACCGCAGTGACTTACAATTGCTGGTTTAACAAGTTCAAAAAAACAGAACTAGCATTTTTAAAAAACAGACTGGTTAGATAAGTCTCCTGGAAACCATAACACGGGATTGGTTCATAAACTGGAGTTTTTACAAGTCGGGTTGGTCTATACAGTATAATCTGTCCACACAGTGTGTGTAGGAAATAAAGAATTATGCTCAAATATGGGAGAAAGAAAGGCAGGTAAGTTTATAGGATGATATCAGGAAAGGATACACAGCACTGCTTGGTTACTGTTGAACATCGAAACACCAGAGAAGAATCCAAACAATTCAATGGCAAAGAGACAAAGAGTTACAGATAAAGCAATAATCAACCTAAAAGAAGAAAAAAATACATACTTTTACTTAATTTGACCATCACAATTTAAGTAAATGTAGTTTTGTGTCTCAAAATGCGCTGATAATTATTTACATACAACATAATAGTAAAAACACAATGTAATATTATATTTACTAACACTTCAGAGCATCCTTTTGGAGAAGGTATTGAGTGTCCTGTGCTGTTTTTTGCTTATACACTAAAATATGACCCCAGTGGGTCTTTTGTTGCAGTTCCAATTTTGACCACTAGGGGCAATACATTTACCTTTATGGCATTTAGCAGACCACTTATCCAGAACAACTTGAACTTGGGCCTTGCTTAAGGGCCCAGAAGTGGCAGTTTGGTGATACTTGAACTCCTGGCATTCTGAATAGTAAGCCAGAACCCTAACCACTGAGCCACCACTGTGCCCACAAACAAATAATAACACGTTGGCCTATGGTTGTCCAACAACTGGGATGCCAATAAAATCTATAGTATATAAATAAAACATTTACTTTACAGAAAAAAATGCAATCAGTGCAAACTCAAAAGAGGTAATAAGCAATTCAAGGGAATTTAAAATTGGTAAAGATTAAAACTGGGAGAACAGCTGATACACATGGCAAGGCTCTCTACTCCCTGCCGTTATGGCCAGGCTACAACTTAGTTAATTACTCTGGTATTTTAGTATTTGTTGTTACCGGTTGTCCTCGGTTGTGTACTGCTCTTCTGTAAAGTCCAGCGGTAAGCATGATTTAACATTTTTGTCCTGTCAAAACACAAAAACAATACTAGTGTGGCTTCCGAGTATGATTCGTCTATTAAGACAGTACATCATGGAGACCACTTCATGTATGTGTTTCCAAGCGACCGTGACCGACTTATGAAAGTGAGGATAATTAAGTTTGAATAGCAGCAATAGTGTGTGTCCTGTGAGAAGACATTCTCTGAAGGAGTCACCAGTGTCAGAACTTTGTTGTAGATATCAAACTTAAAGCTGATCAGAGAAAACAAGAGAGAAACAGAGAGGCTTTAAAAAATAGGATAACATGCATCTAAAGGAAACCCTTTTTTTTTTGGAAAAAATGTATTTCGCAGTCCTGTTTATACTGCTTTGGTAAACGAGGAATGAAAAACATAGAAAAATATCCATTTTCACGTCGCACCTTATCATCACTTAACAGAATGCTGAGAAGCATTTGATAACATTTTAACATGTGCCCCATAAAGGGAGGTTGTGTGATGCTGTGTGTTTACCCGGGACCAGAAAGTGGTGACGACCATCACAAAATGAGCGGTGAGGACGAGAAACCGACCTGGGACGAGGCTGTTTATCACTGACATGTCCCATAAATATTCAACAAGGTCACTCTGCAAAAAAACAAACAAACAAACAAAGAAGACAGTGATATTATGCACTTATATTGTTTTTATATGACTCTGTGTGTACTGTATCTATTTATCTATAAAGCACATGAGGTGTTGGTGTTTTACCTATAAAATAAATAAACAAATATATGTAAACAGCAGATACAGAGAAAGTTTAACTTAGACTACGAGTTAGTTTTCGCACTCACACGAGTTAATGAACTCATTCTCACCGATTATAAACAGAGACTGCATTATTATACGACCATAACAAAAGCTCGTGCACTTCTAAACTCTATTTTCAGTCACAAACTCACCAGTAAGACTGCAGTATTTGTGAATAATAGTCAGTTTAGCGTTTATTAGCAAACAATATCTTACCACTTCATATCACACGGTACAATTATACCCATTTCTCAGTCCCCTTCTCAGTTATTTGCTATTTTACAGCTACTTAGCAAAGAATTAACCGAAAGCTTTGATCTCGCCGGCGTGTTACTACAGCAACGCTATTTTCCTCGTGGTTACTGTGCGTGATGTGAACGCTGTCTCCCCCTGCAGGACAGGAGGCTCCTGGCGGCTTACAGCTTAAACGTACTGTACATCTCTGCACATGATTTAGGGGCAGACTGACTGTCAGACTGACTGTTCAGTACACTGATGTGACATTTAAATTTACAATATAATGTGCACTCGAGTATTTAAAAGTTTGTGTAAATAGTCCATCTAGTTATACTTGAAAGCATTGTAATGTATTTACTGTATTGTGGGCGGCGTGGTGGAACAGTGATTAGCATGTTCGCAACATGGCAACAAGGTCCTGGGTTCGAGTCCCAAGGGATGCATTTAACCTATCCAAATTAAGAACACACACTCAGAGCAGTGGGCTACCACACACTGGGGAGCAGTTGGGGGTTATGTGCCTTGCTCAAGGTCACTTCAGCCATTTCAGGGGGGGACTCGCTGATAGTGTGGATGGAAGCCCAGACCTTCAGAGCAGTAAGCCAGCACCTTAACCACCAGGCCACCACTGCCCCTGGAAATAAGTTATAGATTCTCATTGGCTTATACATTTTCTTTTCTTATCTTACATTATGTGAATCCACTTGAACGCTGCCCATTGTCGTTGAATAGCCGATGTGTTTTATCTTCCGTTATCAGTTCATTTAGGCTGAATACGAAGGTTTGCCAACGAATGTGCTCATATCTCCTACTCACCTGTTCTGGTTGTGTGTCTATTTACAAACATAACAACAAATAAGACTGCATGACTCGAGGAACGATCTTGCGCATACACGATAACTTGGTAGTGCACCACAGACTCTTAGAAAGTGGAAAATCTGAGGTCAACTGTTGAGAAACAGACGAAGGGATACAATTTCAAGTAATTTAAAAGTAAACTTATAAAAATGCGTACTAAGATCACTGTGCCAATGAAGGGCTGAGCGCCACAGTGGTCTAACCCACGAAAACTGAAAAATGCATCAGGTCATATTTTGACTGATGTGGATAAGATCTCTGTGTGCCAAAATGGTCCCTTCATCCACCTTGAATCATATCTTTAGCATTATCCCTGATTTTATTATATTGCAAAAGCTGTCATTTTTCTCTTGTCTATTCGCTACAAAAATAAAAAAGGCCAGAATGAAGATCTTATAAGGGTGGGGACTCCATATACATTTTTTCCAGTTTCCACACTTAAGACACCACAAAATGTTGAGAATGTGATTATAACAGGTGTAAGAAGTAAGTAGCTGTAAAATCAATTTTCTTTTGATGTACTGGAGAAAACAATGGATTCTACATACTACATAGTTTATTAAAAAATTATTTGACTGTGGATACAAAAGTACATTTACACCAAAGTACTAAACTAACAAATTACTAAACACACATTACATTTAAAATGAAAACCCTCAAAAAAAAAAAAAATAAAATAATTCTATTATTTTATTTCCTTCACTTTTATTCACTGGATAACATCTCTGTTTGATTTTATAAGAAAGTGCTTTAAATCTCTCAGAAATATCTGAACAATTGGAGGACCGTATTCCTCCCAAATTAAGCACGTTTAGGTCAATTCTTTGGGGTGTGCTGTTCGAGCAAATCACTAAAGTACCGTAAGAATAATAGAAAAGGAAGTAAATCAAGTACTCTATAAAAGGGAGTGAAAAGATCAGGAATATGATATGAAAGGTCCGTCCACATTAAATACTCGCTGCATTCACAGAAAGCTTGAATATTATCAAAGGCAGCTAACTGGCACAAAAGAAAGGAAATATGGCGCAGCACTTTACGCTTTAAATGAGTACACTGTGCCACATTTCCATTTTCACTAAACTCTGACTTTGAATGGATTTTTTTTTACTTTTAAAGTTTGCCGACAGGCTGCATACAGTGAAGAGACACAACATACAAGAAGACAGCACTAAAAAAAGGGTGAATAATTCGTTTAAGAGTTCCCAAAATACCCCCTTAAACTTATTGCTCCTAAGACGCAAATTTTTTTTTTAAATAAACAAATAAAAAATATATAAGTGTCTAGCATCCAATTATTAACTTGTTGCTAGGCAGACTTGACTTAGTGTGAGAAGGCGTTCTGTGATTGGTCCAAATTCTTCTAGCATCACATTGGCTAATTGTTGCTAGGCAGATTTGACTGTATGGCAGCTCTGGTTGTAAGTAAACATTCTGTGATTGGTTTAAAATCATCTAGCATCCAATTAGCTACTTGTTACTAGGTTGATTTGACTGTATTCTTTGAGTAGTGTATGTTGATTGGTTATGAGATTGTGTGTCTGTCTGTATGAGTTTGTCTGTGACCACAGTAATACAAAAACTAGAGGACGGATTTTTTTTATATTGCACTACCTTGGTGGAGGTCTGCATTCTCTGAGTGCATTTTGAGTTCACAGTATGAATTCTGGTGGTCATAGTTCTGAAATGACTGCTAATACTTTCAAAGACATATCCAAATCAAGCTTGTAATTTTAATATAACATCATGAAAATAATTTTTAAAAACAACACTTCTATAGGTCAGTCTGCACCAACTATAACAGTACACTGAGTAAACAGCACCCTGCACTTTGGCAGCAGGTTGTTCAGTGCTTGCCTGAGCCCAGGCATGGGATCATTCTTACACAGTTCATCCCTCTCAGTGTCTTTTCTCTCTGCCTCCATTGCAAACTCCACCTGCAGGAACTCCAGCTCGCGCAGCTCCTTCAACGCACCACAGCTGCGCAGCACCAATGTCTGGGTGAGTCTGCAGCCACGCAGGCGCAGACAGTGCAGACCTACCAAACGGTTAAGGCAGAGCAGACCGGGTGCAACCTCTCGACCGCCAAGCGTTAGCTGTTCCAGCCCTGTCCAACCTTCAGCCAAGCCCAGTGCTGCCATTTGTTGCCGGCTGAAGCCTTCAAGCTCCAGGTGTGTGAGGTGTGTTAATGCATGTGGGCCAGGTGGAGCACAGCCCTTCAGTCCTGCCACTGTCACACGTAGCACATCGCGCAGCTCCAAACGCTGCAGACATGCCCATGAGCTCAGGCTCTTTAGGTGCTGGTCTGTGAAGGATGGCACGTTGTCCAAAATTAGTGCTTCTATAACACAACAGCTGGATTCTTTCCCTGAGCAATTCTGGTCAGTTAGCACTGGTTTCAATGGACTTTGGGTAAAAAAGTTGGGTGGGAGTTCACAGCTGTGCAGTTCTAGCACCTGTAAAGTAAACATGCACAAAATTGTTATTATGAACACCAAAAAAGTGACATTACATGTTTAACCACTCTCTACCCTTGAGACACGGTATTACTTGTAAGCTGGGAGGTAACAAGGAGCAGCTATGCAGGCCACGCAGGTCCGTCTGAGTGAGAATGAGTCTGCGGAGTCGAGGGCATTTCGAGCTCAGATTCTGTAGCCACGGCTCAGAAAGGAACGAGCCTCCACGCGCACTCTGTAGCAACCCACGCAGGTGTAGAGAACATACTCCACGTCCCAGGTACTGCCGCAATAAGGTCCAGAGCACCCGTGAGGTCACCTAACACACATACACACAAATTGAAGAGAGGAAGGTCATGCTTATTGGAGAACATGGTATGCTCGTATACAGAGGTCATCAGTGCAAATCGTCTTAATCAATTTCAAACTCTATTTCAGAAATGAAGGATAATAATTCAGTCAAAGCACAACAACACTAAAAAAGGGCTAAAAGGTGGTTTTCTATTAGCAAAATGAATAGCATTCATTTTAATATTAGCAATGTAATGCTCACCACTGCTTTAGCCATGAAAATGTTTTAATGTCTTGACATCTTGGGGTCACATGTTACTACATGTTACATACTGGCAAGCTGTTCAGGGTGCACTCTGCCTTCACCCAACGACGACCAAGATAGGCACCAGCCTCCCTGCGACCCCAGTAGGACCAAGCGGTGTGGCAAGTGAATGAGAGAGAGAGAGAAAGAGAGAGAGAGAGAGAACATCTTACCCGTTTCCAAGTGGACAGGTCCACAGTTCTCCAGAGTCTCTGGTCTTTTATTAAAGCTTTCCAACGTTTACACACTCTACACATCAAAATAATAAAATCAATCATACTCAAATTTCACAAACTTAAAAAAATTCTGCTCACTGTTTTAGTTTAGTTATTTTAACGTCTTCTTCCGGTTGTTGTACCAAAGCATTCTGGGAGAACTTGAAAATGTTTTTAAACAGCATCAGTCAGCCAATATACTAATTAAACAACAATAATAACGTATATAATACCTCTTTCCAGATTTTTCCCCATATTTATTTATACGCACCGATTAATTGTAAACGTGAAAACTGCTGTAGCTATAATTATGTTGTGAATCAGAAGACTGTCAAAATTAGCTCCACAAACGTTCAAATATATAAATTTTATAATATTTTATTTTACCTTCCACTGCGAATGAGTTCTTGGACGCTTAAGTAGGACAAAATTTCAATTAAAATATTTTCAGGGAAACAGTTCAGAGTTCCACTTCTCAAAGCGGCCATTTTCGTAAACAAATCCCTCTGCAACCGGAAAAACAATACATCCCAAAAGCAAAGTACTATATACATTTTTTATTTTGAAAAAAATTAGACAAATTTTTCTTGCATCCTAACAAGAAAAAACAACACAATTTAACAGTATGATTAAACGCGTTTGGTGTAAATCTAAAAAAGACTTCAGCTTTAAGCCTTTGCATTAATAATCGAAGACTTTTACAAATCAAAGAAACTGGCGCATGCGCACTATGATAAGCGATCTCTAGACCATATTTTCCCGGAAATACGTTATAGATATGGTTTGTACATCAGGTGCATCGCAGCTCGTTTCGTTCTCTTGTGTTGACGGTGCGCGAACTAAACGGAGGGATTTCCGACGTCTTGACGCATGTTTTGAATGTAGAAACAATGGCCGGTATTAAAGGCGAGTAAATTGTTTAATATTTGGTTTATCGTGCGGTTGGTTGGAGTTAATGGTTATTAAAATAAAGCATGGAGGCGAGAAGACGGATTTGTAGCATTGTAGCACGGATTTGTAACGCTTGTTAGCTTGATTGCTACCCCACGGCTAACGTTGCTACGCTACGAGCCAGTGTCGTTATTCTGTATTATTATTGGTTTTATTAATGTATAATTACGTTTATTCACTGTAAGTTATTTAATAAGTCAGTTTGAATTTATGCAGTCCATCCTGATAGTTTTTATAGTTAAGGTATTAAATGTTAACCTTATTACTAGGCAACTCATATTTTAGACTGTAATAAGCAATTATTTGATTTATTATCAGGTTAGAAAAACTAATAGTGAATGTGTAAGCATGCAAGACGTGTCTGGATAGTATAATGTATGTAAAACAGTGTGAAATAAAAGGCTTATTGTTTTATTGAGGTTCTTTACTCTAATATAAATAAAAGTAACCGACGAGAACCGAATTCCGTTCGTTGCTTCCGCCGCCATTCCGGAAATTGCCGACGAGACAAATCCTAGAATCGATGGCATTTAGGGTAGAGCCTCCCAACCCTGGTCTTTGTCCTGCCCCTGGAGGACCACCCTGTCTTGGAGGAACACCCTGTCCTGGTCCTGGAGATCCCCCTGTCCTGGTCCTGGAGATCCCCCTGTCCTGGTCGATAACCTGTCCTGCGTATTTTAATGCCTTCTCTGTTGTGTCACACCTACTTCTAGCCATGATGAACTCTTAGTTGGTTAAGTTATTACTCCTGTACTTGTGAGTAAGAACTTATTCAAGCATTAATGGTTGGCTATAAAGCAACAAATGGATCTTCACCCTCCTCCTGTGTGTACAATGTAATATATAAAATATAAATATTCCACTGTTCTTTGTGTAAAATGCTTTTTTTATAGGCCTCCCAGATAAGCCAGTCAGTGATATGAATACACCACAAGTTTATCAATTTATAAATAAATAAATAAAAATGTATATTTAATACACAGCAGGGTTTTCTTATGCCTGGGGTAGTTTCAGGGTGACTTGCTACAGAATCATGTGACAGATCATATGAGTCCACTCTGTAGGCAGCGCTTGTGCTCCAGCATGCGTGTCATGTGACATGTCTAATTTTCCTCAGATACTACCCCCACGTTTCCCCTGGAGCTCAATAAATCCCATCCATCCCTTGAGTGATCTTAGCTGGGGAGAAGGTAAATTAGGTGTATCCGAACAGGAAAAATTGAGGACCAGACTCCTCTCTGTGGACAACGTTAAAGAATCAATCAGAAAAAAATCCTGGCTACTAAATTCGATCCGCATCATCTCCAAATCCTTGGTAGACATGTCATGAAAATAATTTTGCATAATCCTGCTAACAAATCTAAACACTCAGGTTAAAACATGACCATTTTTTTAAAAGATCATAAACCATGTAGTGCTGTTGACTTATCAGACAGCACATCATTCAGTTAAATAGTCAACATAAATGAACACGATTATGTCTAATGTGCTACAGATACCGAGCCCATTCCTATTTCGAAACGAGACTAATGCATCTACAGACCGTTGACTATAGTTGATTTTATACGATGCCTGTGGAATATGTTTAACGTGCACAATATTAAGCAACGAGAAACGCAAACAAGTGTGTAATTACCTCATGACACAAAAAGCATATTGTTGTATGAAAAATTGACTGTCTGTTTCCTCATTGTGTGCAGCTCTGATCAGCCTCTCCTTTGGTGGAGCCATTGGCCTCATGTTTCTGATGCTTGGCTGTGCGTTGCCTGTGTATAAGTGAGTTTAAATATATACGCCATGTTACACTCGAATAATTACCAATTATTCCCCAAAGGCAAGGTGAATATCTGCTGAGGGGACCATCCAGCGATATCCACCAAACCTGAGGTGAATAACTGTTAGTATAGTCTACATGGGAACATGAGGAAGGCATAAGGAAGGAAATAGATTTTCATGGTTTAATTTTAAATGCATTTTAAAGCGTAAAAATTCATTATAAGTTTAAATATTCATTTCTTTTTTTACCTTGAAAAAGGGGAATGACATGTCGCGTAGCTTTTTTGGAACGGCTTTTCTCTTCTGGTGGCACGGTGGTGCAGTGATTAGCACTTCCTCATCAGATCCCAAATCCCACATTCAATTCCCGGGATACGTCGGGATACTGTCCAGGGCGCACCCCACCTTCACCCAGAGTCGGCTGAGATGGGCGGCGGCCTCCCCACGATCCTAATTAGGCTTAAGCGGCTTAGAACGTGAATGATAAATGAATAAATTTACCTTCTGTTGCATTTCTAGGATTTTGGAATTGGTGCCTTTTGCAAACCAAGAGTTGTTTGGCTTTTTTTAAAGCCGAGTTTGAGAGGTGGATAATACTGTCCATAATCCTGAGATAGTGAGCCAGTCAGATCACTCTGTTCCTGTGTAGTATATACTAATGAATGTTATCTTATCAGTGGAAAAAGTAAAGATGTAATACAGCTACAGCTGTTTTTATGTGCAAGATATATTGTGTTCTGTTTTTAAGGATTCAATGTAATGTGAGAGATATTATTGTATTGTTGTTATTTAATCTCTGTCTGTTAATTATTGGGCCAGATGCAACTTTTGGTTGCAGTATATCACAAAATGACAGTAAAATCTATCTTAATTAAGCATTGTGGTGACAGCACGACGATAAATGACAGCTAATGGTTATTGGGTCTGCGTGTTTTTGTAGTGCATACTGGCCGCTCTTTCTTCTCTTCTTTTACATCCTGTCTCCGATCCCCTACTGCATTTCTCGGCGTGTGGTGGACGATACAGACTCCGCTAGTAACGCCTGCAAAGAACTGGCA
This sequence comes from Porochilus rendahli, assembly GCA_039654305.1. Classification (NCBI taxonomy): domain Eukaryota; kingdom Metazoa; phylum Chordata; class Actinopteri; order Siluriformes; family Plotosidae; genus Porochilus; species Porochilus rendahli. The sequence goes on along the minus strand of JBCNYG010000005.1, from coordinate 4,720,661 downwards.
ATTTTCCTCACCACGGGGATTGTTGTGTCTGCCTTTGGCCTGCCCATCATATTTGCACGTGCTACTGTGGTAAACATTGTTTCTATGTTTGGGGGTCATATCTGTGCTTATATACATGGTGTATCAGAAGATATATGTATTTTTGCAACATGCAAGATCACAAGACCCTACCTCCATTTATAAATTAACAACAAAATATTTTTTTTATTTATGGTTGTGTTTAATGGCATAGAATTTCTGGGGAAGGTTATAATTAGTGTTGTGTCTCTTAAGTCAAGATTTGTGTGTGCAGATCGCCTGGGGGGCCTGCGCTCTTGTTCTAACAGGAAACATTGTCATTTTCGGCACCATCCTGGGCTTCTTCCTCGTCTTCGGGTCGAACGACGACTTCAGCTGGCAGCAGTGGTGAAGCCGAGAACTGTTTTTATCACCATACATTCTTCCCACGGCTCCTGTCGTGGTTCTCAATGTTGTCTTTATTATTTATAGTGACTGGCCATTCATATTAAGAGGAAATCAGTGGAAAAAGTTGTCACTGGGAAAGCTTTGACCTCAGAAAGCTGTTAATTCGGCTATTTCTTTTGTGCATTAGTGATGTTTCTAGTTTGGCATGATCTGTGCTTCTCTACAAAATAGAAAAGGTATAATGTCATTTAAAAAAAAATAAAAATCAGCTAATATGGATAGATTATCCTCTTCATGAAGTCTGTGGTGCGACCTAATCAAAGGATTTGAGATTTGGAGCGCATCCTTTAGCCTTAGCCTTTAGCATTGTGTAATATTTTAATCGCCTTTTCACGTAATATGAGTTTAGATGTAATTTATTTTCTCGTAAAAATGCACTGCCTGCTGCATTACAGGAGAAGAAATTCCATCCCATAGTCAGACGCCAGAGCCATTCAATGCATTCTTTTTTTTTTACCATATAGTCCTGCAAGTTAGTGGCGATGCCCCATACGACCTGTTCTACTGAAAGACTGAATATGAAATAAAAGTGTAGTTGTAGATGGTAATTGTAACAAATAATTCCGTGTAAGAGCTACAAAACGCACTGTGCTAACACGTAGCTGAGCACTGACCAGCGTTATGCTGTTGTGAAGTCATTAAACTCGCTTCAAATTGTGACAGCAGCACATGTAGTTGTGATGTCACAATTTTAAACATGGAGAATGGGGGGGGGGGGGGGGGTTGGCTGTCCTTATTTGACACCACAGTTAATAATTCTAGTATCTTGTTTCCATTTGAGATGTAAGGACGATTAGCGCTATGCTAACCGTTAGCTGAAATTATCACGCTTGCTTCAAGCAGCAATATGGAGTAATATTGGCTTAAGGACTAATTGTAAAGTATTTATGAATTTAAATATTTGATTAAGTGATACTGTCTCAATAAACTAACTAGCTGCCGTTGTTCTTTTTAGCTTTAAAGTAATCTTGTGTCAGCACCATACAAGCAAGTCTTTTTTTTTTTTACTGAGGTAATTAGCATGATGCTACTATCAATATTTTGGGTACTACCGCTTGTATGGTATTAGCATTATAGTAACTGTACTATATTAAGTGTTAGCACATATGCTATTTCATACAGTTGTAAAGTGAATCACTATTTATTCTGTTTCAAAAGGGCTGCTTCTGTTTTCGGCTGTGAGGTTTGCAGTATATAAGCAAAACTGATAAGCATTAGCTCTGAGGTAATTAAGAAATACCTCAATAAATAGGGTCTTTTTTTCCCCATCGTGCAGTTAGCATGATGCTCATCACATATTTTCTGAACACTGGGCGAAGGCGGGGTAAAATTCACACACAGTCATTCATACTTGGAATAGCCATTTAGCCTAAGCTTAGCTTTTAGTCTTTGGACTGTGGAAGGAAACCCAGGAGAAACCTACGCAAACATTACCACTACGCTACCGTGCCGTCCTACGATGCTAATCATTCTTACGTATGTAGTGTAGGCGCTGTTAGAAAGATTAGCATTATGCTAACTGTCTTTTCACACAGTAGACAGTACAAAGGAAAGAAGAAAGCGTGATGATTCCAGCATTATGTTAGCTTTGTGCTAATTCGTTTTCACAGGCATTTATTTACAAATTTGTTAGCCTTGTAGCTCTTGTGTTAATACGAATGAAAATTTGACCACAGCATGGCTTGGATTATTGAACTGAAATCAGAATGCTTAGAAGAACTGACATGTGTATTTGTTAAATATTTATTTATATTTGTCTCATTATTTATTTCTTCCTCTGTTATTATGCTGTGTAACTGTACCATGTTAGCACATTACCAGCTGCAATTCGATACATTATACTAATGTATTTATTAATTATTTGTCCAACAAAAAGTGTCACATTACATGCATTCGCCAAAAAGGACTTTAAACCACTTTTATTTCATTAAATATTACTTTATGTTCCTACTAGCAGGGGACAAGTCGCTTTTGTGTCTCTTATATTGTGTCCATTGTGGGTTTGTATAGTTCAGCACTTTTGGAATAAAATCTGCTTTTTCTCTCAGACTTTTCAAAACGAGATGAACAGTGAGGCCGAATTTATTAGCGACATGCAACAACACACAGCTATGGTTACTCCAAAGCACTGTAAATGTTTTATTTCATACACTTCTTTGTGTCATCTTGGTGTCCTAAGCTGCTTTTAACAAAGAACAGTGTTTTGGTTAGTTTTTTTTGTTTGTTTGTTTTCTTTGTCTTTCTTTTAAACAATGCCATTTTTGAAGCAAATACACAACCTCCCTTGTTTTAGAAAACAAATAAAAAAAATAATAAAATTTTGTGTGTGTGTGTGATTGCTGACCTTTGCAGTTGCAGAGTCAAAACAAACACAAACCTTATCATAATATCGCAAAATCGTGCGTCACTCACTCATTTCCCAAACCACTTAATCCTACTACGGTCGCAGGGAGAAATCGCAAAAGTGTTAGAAACCCGAGTGAGGACATTTGCAGGGAGGTTCACCAGACCACCACAGTATAGACTAAAATGGAGAATAATTATATATTCTTACTGATGTGTTTTTGTGATACACTTCTACCCTGCAATGCTCTGGTGAGCTGTTCAGGCTGTACCCCACCTTTGACCAGTGTCAGCTGAGATAGGCTCCAACCGCCCCCAGCGGCCCTAGTGGGTTTAAACGGTTCAGCAAATGAGTAAGTGATGAGTGTTCGAAGCTGTTTCATGTCACATGACCTAGAGATGAATCTGGGCCTGAGCCCTAATGTATGGAGTTTTAAGGCATTCCTGTACCTGTTCGAGAATGTGCAGCAGAAAGAAAAATCCCTCCTGTTACATGTGTCTGCTAGCTACAACATGCCTGTGCTGATAAAGCCACTGGCTAGCGTTCAGGGAAGGAAAAGAGACTCGCTTTTTTGCTGATGCCGATAAAGGTTAAAGGGAAAGACAGGTATGGGTGTGAGAAAACTTCATGGCCTGAGGCTACAGCAGTGCCACCTGGAGCTTGCCTTTTTACCCTCCCAATAAAAAGCATGTGTGAGTGAAACAGATCGAGAATACAGAAGCGCAGGGTGATGAGGAGGTTTTTCAGGGTGCAGCGAGATGAAGATTACAGTCAGATTCAGTATCTCACATCCAAGTGCAACCGTCTGGCACAGGAGAAAGGTAAGACAGAGCAATGGAAATGATGATAAATTATAAATACATATATAAAAGGAAAATTATAAATAGAGGGAGATAGATATAGATTATATATTTGTTGTAATATTGGGTATTTCCTTTTAGTAGTGATGTACTATATACTAACGGCACTGATAATCACACTTAGAGCAAAAATAAACATAAATGTTACAGATAAACGAAACTATTTACTGAATGATATACTATATGCATGTACACTCTACAACTGTATAGTTCTGTAGTAATTATATATAGATATAAAATAAATAATTATGTAATGTATATCAATTATTCGCTGTTGGTGAGGTAGATATATTGCGGGATTAGTCCCCGAGATGGAAAGTCAGCGAGGGAAATAATGAGTCAAATGATTATTTAAGTATATACTACATGGGAACATCAGAAAAAGGTAACTAAAAGCAGGTTTTTAGTCATTCTTAAACATCGTAAACGTCGGTCATGTGTGCTGCATTGTCGTCTTTTGAACCTTTTTCCTTGACACTGTGAGCGCCCCTCTACCCAGCCAGCATTTGCATGTGGGTACTGAAAAATGGGTCCCCTATTTGCTTGTAGTGACTTCATGCCAGCTGCCCACATGTGTATGTGGGCCCCACCTGGGTTACGCCTGGGCTACATGTGCACCAAGTGGACAATGTGGCCAGAAATGGCCATGTTAATTGGGGTCGCGTTCGACTGCGTGTGTCCTTCTTTGGTTAACTCAGATGGGCTCCCTATGTGGCTCCTAATGGAAAATGAGTTCATGTGGACAATCCCATATGGGCAACGTACAAGTTCTGGCTGGGTCGTTTTCTTTTGTTTATGAATGGCACGACTCAGAAAATGCTAATTTGGACAACTTACAGAAATGAGCACTCAGTGAAGTGACACTTGGAAATAATCTCTATGCAGTTTTGTCTTGTAGCTGTTGACTCATTGTCTCAGACGGGGTCACATATGTGCTATTATAGCTGAACAAATCCCTATAGGCATGATCCACAATCTGATGTCCACACTGATGTCTCAGTTCCTGTATAATCCTTAAAACCTTTTTCAGTCATATGTATATGTATACTGTATATCTGTTTGCGCTGCCGAGCTCTTCTACGCAGTGTATGGGTATTACTATTGAATAGTAAAAACTGTGTGTGTGGTGTGTGTAGCAGCGTTGGAGAGAGCGTATGTGTTTTCCAGAGAGAGAGTGCATGTTCTGGAGGGAGAGTTGGATGCCATGTGTTTGCAACTCCGTCAGAAAGAAACCACCATTCAGGAGCTGCTTGAAAGACTCCAACACCAAGAGGTACCTCAAACACACTGAATTATTTTGAACATTTGTGTGTGTGTGTGTGAAGAGCGTCACTGCTGTGTTTGGACTTGTTCTGGCCAGTACACGTAGGCATCAAGTTTGAGTTTCATATCTACAGGCATCATATAAAAAGCCGGGTCTCCTAATCTGTGTGTTAAATAACATAGAAAACATCACTAGGTGCAAAAGTAACGCGAACATTCATGCCTTTGTCCACTGTATTAGGCAACATGTTGAGAAAAGTCAGACTTTATGTGGTCACACGTGCATCCTGGGCAGCCCTGTGGTGTCCGCCTCGCAACAAGAAGGTCCTGGGTGGTTTTTAGGTTCTCCCAGTGCCTGTGTGGGTTTCTTCTGGGTACTCTGGTTTCCTCCCGCAGTCTAAAGACGTGCACATGAGGCAAACTGGCTGTTCCAGGTTGCAGGTGTGCTAGGTGTGGATGTGAGTGTAAATGGTTGTGTGTGTTGGCCCTGCGCGAGCTGTTTAGGGTGTATACGCGATGAGGTGGGTTTCAGCCTCCCTGCGACCCTGATAGGATTAAGCAGTTCAGCAAATGAGTGAGTGAGGATGATGTGCGTTCCTGTGAAATGCAGTATGTGAGTGTAATAATTCTGTATTTTTATGGTACATGCATGTTATGGTATATCATTGCTTTCCTATTAATGAACCTAAATATATATCATAAGTATAAATAAATATAGATGTTTATGAATGTTTTCTCTTGCATGTCGAGGTGCCATCCTAAAATTGTGTGTGTGTGTGTGTGTGTGTGTGTGTGTGTGTGTGTGTGTGTGTGTGTGTGTACACAGCATGCTTTGAGTGAAAGTGACACGGATCTGCTGAATGTTCACTTGGAGTCGATCAACTCAGAGCTGGAATACTTACAGTCCACTGAGAAGCAGCTAATGAGCTATGTAGACGAGCTCCACCAGGAGGCCCAGCATGCAACCAAAAAGGCAGAGGATCTGGAGGTGCAGCTCCACCTGGAGGCCCAGCTCCAAGCCAAACAGACAGAAAATGTGCAGAAAGAACTGGCGAAGTACGAAAGTTTACACGTCTCATTTTAAATATTCCCATTATTGATTATACCATAATATAATAATTTAAGTTCAGTTACAGGGGCGGCACGGCGGTGTAGTGGTTA
>JBCNYG010000005.1:4679360-4698185 GCA_039654305.1 Porochilus rendahli | reverse complement strand
CCAGGGTGTACCCCGCCCTCGCCCAGAGTCGGCTGAGATGGGTGCCAGCCTCCCTGCGACCCTAATTAGGAATAAGCTTCTGCCCTATCACCTCTCATTGCACCACCAATCCCGTTTCACCTGCATGGAGATTCATCCAGTGACCGTCCTGTGTTTGGTTGCCTGAGAAACGTATATCTCATTTAAATATCTATCATCTAAATTTCCCCCTCACTGAGCACCCAGCTCGTCGTCTCAGAGTATAAATGCTTCGCTCGGATGCCGTGACTCTGTGCGAACAAACAAAGCATTTCTTTGTTATTAGGCCTCTGCATTTCTTCTTCTCTTTCCTCCACAAGCGACTGTTTCCAGGCAGTACCTCGAGATATTCTTTGCAAGTTCCCATCAGACTTCACCCGCTTGCTCCTTTGAAGTTTCTCCAGAAGTGTGCTGTTTTTAAGAACGGAATATTAAGATGCCATGGATTTATGGGTTGATCAACTGAACCATGCGAGCTCTTTCAGTACGCAAACAATTCACACCATGGAACACGTTACAAAAAACAATCGTTATACTGATAGCAACGAACCCGGGACGCTTCCTTCGCTAACTGAGCTAACTCAGCCAGTCCACACAGGGCCAGCACACACGTCCCCTTTCACACCGGCGCCCAGGGGCAATTCGGAACAGCCAGGTAGCCTAATGTGCATGTCTTTGGGCTGTAGGAACAAACCGGTGCATCTAGAAGAAAATCCACACAAGCACGGGAAGAACACGCAAACTCCACGTAGAAACGCCCTCGCCGAGCCCCAGACCCGAACCCATGACCTTCATTCTGTGAGGCGGACATGCTAAGCACTAGACCACCATGCTGCCCCATTTAGAAGCCAGTATGACCAGAATAATATTTATAATATCGCAGGTAAAATCTAGATCCGAATCGTTTTTATTAACGCACAGATGTTCGCTGATGGATTTGACGAGTTTATCACAGCTGCAGGGAGAAACAAACGCAAAAACAGCCTGCATGGTTTGATGGATTTGTAGTTCATTGGAAAATGGAGCATGGAAGAAGACCAGGTGGCGTCTTTCCAGTCTTCTAGCCTCGCGTTTGTTCTTGGCTGAACGTAGCGGAATCCGACGTGACCTTCTGCTGTGAATAAAACATGAACACTTTTCGGTAAAAGGCTCTGCCTAAAAACTGAAGGCCAACAAGCGAATTCCTTCAAACACACAAGAAAGCACTTTCAAGGTTCTTCCTTCACGCCGTTATGAGGTGGAGGGTGTCTATAAATGCATTTGCAAGTCTAACGAGTGTTTCCAGCATCTGAATGAACAGGAACTCACGAGTGAGCGAGACTTTACAGATTGTGACAGTAATAACACCAAGAGAACAAAACGTGTCCTCTACCCAGCGTGCTTTGCTGTTGCACGAGACACTTTGTTCTCTGTCCTACTGGGAGACAAACATCAAATCAAATTATTCATGAGATGGAGCTGAAAAGGAACACGGGTGGACAAGTTTGGGGTTATTTGAGTAGTTGGTGTTGAGAAGAAAAACCTGGAAAACTAGACGTACACTCATAGCGTGCGTAGTACCCCGACCACATGGCATGGATGATCTAGTACATATATGGGTTCTGGCTTATATCACCTTATATCGCGATATGTTCCATAGTACACAGACGTGACCGTACGGCCGAAATAACCTCCTTCATTTGAAGGATTGATGAGACGGATGGGGTTTGACCCTTCAAGGTCACTCAAGGTGGAAGGTAATTGTTTCAACTGAAATGATAAGCTCTCTACCTACAATCATTCTTGCCCTTTGCCCTGAGGTTGACCTTTAACCCAGACATTCCAAAATCAGACCGTGCTTGGAACTCGGGTAGGGTGGTGTACCCACCAAGTCTGAACGAACGTCAAACTCCCTCTGATCGTACACGACGAAAAGCCTCGCAAGGTTACGAGCTCGTGTACGATCAGCGGGAACGGAATAACGATATAATGGAGACGTGATCAGGTGTTCCACGAAATCACATCAGCGCTGGCACATGTTTTGTTTTGGAATAAACAATCTCACTGCTTATTGTTTAGCTGAAATGCTCTGCTCACATACTGACAGGTCGGACTCCCTCCTGATATTTATAAAAAGAAAAGAAAAAAGAAAGGAAAAAGAAAGATAAAATGTATATTTTCGTTTAAGCTGACCCGAATCAGATTTATTTTACATACTTGGCGTTTGAAGGGAGGACAAAAGCCCTGAGATGGGCAAATCTTTGTGATGCTAATGTCATGCTTTTGAACCATGCAAAAAAAAAAGAACAGAATGTTCTGGAGCCTCATTAATTCTGGAGCTTTGCATATATCTGGCTGAGTTTTAGAAAAGATCCGGAGTTTATCATCAAAAACCAGCAAAGCTTTATATAAACATTTTAATCACCACACAGACGCACATCACATCCCACATGCGCAATATAGAGAAAATGGGGCATGGCTTATGTTCATAGTGTTCAAATATAATAATAATAATAATAATAATAATAATAATAATAATAATAATAATTATTATTATTATTATTATCATTATTATTATTATTATTATTATTATTTGTGATGGCCTGGCAAGCTGTCCAGGGTGTACTCGCCAGAGTCGGCTGAGATTGGCGCGAGCATCTCCGCGACCCTAATTAGGATTAAGCAGTTCAGAAAATAAATGAATGAATGGATTCTGTGTAATGAGTACTTGAAGTGAGAATCAGAACTTGGTTTGTACAGTATGCCAACAGAGGTGCTGACATTTATGGTTTAGGTGTTAATATTGTTTGGATGCCTCACTGTAGCAATACAGGGGATATTTAATCCAAAGTTAATTGTACATCCTAGATTAAAGTAATGACAACATTGAACAAGTTTCAGCCAGACTTGAATTCTTGAATTTATCGAGATGACCTAGCAACTGTTTTATTCAAGAGCCCTGATATTTAAGGCAAAAATCGAATGCTGGGAATTTTGTCTTATTTTGTCATTTATTATTATTATTATTATTATTATTATTATTATTATTATTATTATTATTATTATTATTATTATTATTATTATTATTGATGTATTTATTTATGTATTTATTTATGTATTTATTTATATACTTGTATCTTTCTTTACCACTATGAGAGCTATCTACCCTCCCACTCTAACAGCATGTCTAATTTTACTCTCTCCATGGTTGGTTGTGGTCAACGGTGATGATCCAAGCCATTGGAATGATCCAAGAAGGTCTCTAGTCAGATTATTGCAAGCGCATTACAAGATCACTAGTTTTTTTTCATGACTATGATGTCACTCTTGTATATTTGTAATAATTCATACAGGACAACTTCATATGAAATACAAAAGTTAAGGTTACAGGTATCTTTCTATCTTTCCTCATGAAATCAAATACAATTGAACTATTAAATGTAACTTCAATTTATACAACTAACTACAAAATCTATAATGTAATATGTGTAAATAGTAAATTATATAAGGTTAGTTTAAAAACATTGCAATCCACACAAAGTCCTGGTGCGTAGCAATGCTAGTATAATCTGCTATTCCGCTCCATGTTCTGCAGCTGTATTTACATCAGTGTAAATTAAGCTAGATGACTTTGCATTGACCATCCGGTCATTACACTACTTTTCTTGCCAAGGAATCCTTACAGCAGTATTTTATTCTGTATCAATCCCAAAATACAGTGCAGGCCTTGTCCAAGTGATGGTGTCTTTCCTCTAACAGATGTCAAAGCAGGAATGACAGCTGTCACGTCTTATTAAGTTACTGTGCTAGGCTAGTGCTGGTTCTCTGGTCAATTGAGCACAGATTCTGTTCATATAGAGACCCATCTGTTTGTACACAATAAAAATACTGAAGAATTTATGATATGCAGAAATTTATTGTTGGTGTTTTTTAAATCACAATTTGAAGGATTATGTGTCTTAATTACATGGTAGTCACTGCTTAATAGCAACTTAATAAGAGGCCCGACAACTACATTTATCCATAGCTCATTGAAGCACAAGCTATTAATTTGTTATAATAAATCATTTCTCAGACATACCACACTCTGATGAAATAGCATATTGGGCCAAATAAAAGTCCTCATGGTCATGTTGATGTGAAAATACAATTCACTTTATTTAAAATGGTTAATTGGTACAAAAACAACAGTGTGCAATAATTCATTTTGCCAAAACACACAATAAATATGATGCGCAGGTTCATTTTTCAAGTCTGTGTCTTTCACCAAAGTAAATGGATAATTGTTTACCACTGAAGAAATTGGACCCCTTCGTCCCAACACACACACACACACACACAGGCACACGTACACACACTCACACACACACACACACACACACACACACAAAACCATTTATACCAACTCACACACCTAGTGGGCGGATTGGAGCCGCCAGTTAGCCTACTGTGTGTGGTTTTGGACTATTTAGAAAACCGGAGTACCCCGAGTAAACCCACACACGCACGGGGAGAACATGCAAACCCCACACAGAAACCCGGGAACCCAACCCGGAACCTTCTTGCTTTGAGACGGACGTGCTAACCCCTCTTGAGTTTTATGATGAATTGCGTTTATGTTCTTACTTTCATATGCATTGCTTTACATGAAATGACCAAATATGTACATTATCACATGATGTCACACTCTCTTCCTGTCACAACACCGCACCTGCGTCCCACTGCACATCCCAGCTACTCCCAGTCACCTGACTACTGAGGCTCATGAACACACCCACACCTGTTCCTCATGCTTGCTAATCAACTCCTCCACGGTATATAAGGCCTCTGTCCTGGTTTCCTGGAGGTTAGTGCTGTCACCTGTCACTGTGTGGTACCAAGCCCTGGCTTGTCCATGTGTGAGCTGATGTCATGCTCTTGTTGTATGCTCTGCTAGTTATTTTTCTCTTGATGTTGTCCTAGTCCGTTATACAGCTGTTCGCATGTGTTTTTCATTAATACTTGTTCGTATTAACCATCCTACTGTCTAAGCTGGTGGTTCTTTATCCTACCTGTACATTGACCTGCGCGTCTGTCATGGCAAATTGCTTAAGTATGTGACAATTTTTGACCAAGTCTTAAAATGTATTTCTACTTTAAAGCAAACACACTGACTCCCACCTCCCGAAATATCTCAGGAGTGGACTGGCGGTGGATGAAGATAAATTTTTCCCATCCGGGTTGTATCCCTCTCTAACGTGAGTGAGACGTGATGCTTACGGTGCACTGAGAAAATAAACATCCATACCCATCCGGATCACGGGGAACGCTCGTGCTAATCCCTGTGGACTTCCCTTAAGAGGTGAGCGACTTCCTGAACAGGCTACCAGTTTATTCCAAAGTTGTGTTAGAAAAGAAAAGTGAAAACCTTATTTTAATTTTGTGTGTTACAAGAAATAATAGCCTATTAGTTATGTGCCAAACTTGCTCAACACCTGTTGGGTTTATCGGCCCAAAATGAGTCCTATTCTGTGTGTGGTTGTGGGACTGACTTATTCCACCACATCATCCAGGCTCAAAAACTGGTGTACAGGAAACTGTTTATGAGCTAAAGCTAGAGGCATAAAATGCTGTTAAAGAACAATTTAAGTGTTCAGGTCCTTCAGGAAACAATCTCTCAGGACCTTGCCCACCTTGTTTAGGTTAGGGAATATGAACAGTCTTGCATCACCTTGGAAGGGTTTGTCTTTGCATGATGATCATCCTGCTGTACATATTCCTCTTATTACATGGTAAGTTGTAAAAGAAATCAATAATGTGGTGATTGACAATTTTTTCCTCGCTGACATGATCCATAGTGACTTAAGAGACGAATCAGAACTATTTAAGTTAACTATTTGTTTATTTACTTAATTTTGTGCTTGCTTACGCCCCTCCTTGGTTGATGGTGGTCATGTGATACGGAAGGCAAACAGTTAATGGGTGGGAATTGGATACGACTAAATTAGGGAGAAAAATGTGTGTTGGGGGGGGGAGATATCAAACAAAAATACTTTTTGGAGTGTTTATTTAATTATATATATATATATTTTAGCATGTCTACACTAAGGTTTTTATATCACTCTGATGCTATAATGCAATTTTCTTACAGGGCCAATAAAGTACATGTGTATCTCCTGAACTGTGTTTATTTGGTGTTCATCATTAACATGCCATGTAAAGGCACTTCCTGGTTTAGTCGTCTGTATTGTTAACCTTTACCGATGGCTGTGAGAATGTTTATTATAATTTACGGCTGACATTTTTAGAACCAGACTGAAGCACAGCTTCTGAATCCCTGCTTTTATTTTGACCAGATTAAACCAGCCACTGGTAATGAATAAATGATTAGCTTCTGACAGACAGGGTACTGGTAACACTGGGAAAATGGAAATATTAGCCAGCTGGAGCATGTTTGCAGGCTACAACTATTAAACTCATGCAAGCCTATCTTATGTTAGTATTTAAATAAATAATAAAAAAAGATTTTACATGACCTACAGTTTAAGAAGCATTTTCCACACACTGTGCCATGGTGAACACATTTCTACATGCTGAGACTTTATTCGTGGAAATTCGGGAAGGACCACCAAGCTGAAGGCAACTCGGGCTGAACGCATGATTAGCTCAGTCAACCAGAATGCAGCAAACTTCTCTCGCTAACATAAAACAAACTCATGTTTGTGCCTAATTTAAGCTCTTTATATTGATCCTTGAGCCAGTATAGTGTTTTTTATGTATTGTTTCTTAGTGTGGAGGCTAGCATAACTGCAACAGAGTTGACCTAAGAATAGAAAAGCCAACGTTTTGATAAATGTACAGTACATCTTTTGGTGTGTATGAACTTAACTTGGTTAAATAGGCATGATCTCTTTGCTTTCCCTGTAAAGTCCAGCCACAGGGCAATAATTCATACTAACAGTTCAGCTGTAATTGTCTATTAATATAAACAATTATAAATTGTGTTAAATGGCACCAGTTTAATCTCCTAAAGAGAAAACAGTGTTTTGAGTGAGTCCATGGAAGTGAAACAGAAACTTTTACAAACACATGGATCCACCTGTGGTATTTAAGTGATTCACGTTTTGAGAATTTGAGCCTCCGCTAAGCTGCTAGTCAAGAAGGAATGTGGGAAAAAAAACATGACTGCTAAGTCATTAAGTTAACCTGGAACCTCATGTGAGGACTGTTACATGCTAAGTCAACTAATGTAAACCTTTTTTTGGAATGAAACCTCAGCCTAGCACAGTGTAAAAACATTTAGCGCTAGCTATTTGACTACACTGGAGTTCCTAGTTAGTGTTGTTTTAGTGAAACTTGGTGCTAAAACACTGCGACAGGGTCATGTTGGATCGTAGTTATGTCAGAAGCTAACCTGGTCAAGGATAAATTCTGAAATTATTGCCTTAAGTCACCAGCTAATGGTTGAAATAAAATCGACACTAGCATAAGTGCTAATATATGGCTAGCTGGCATCAATTATAGTCTGGGAGAGCAACATCCTCTACACAAGGCCTCGAACATGGACTTAACGAGATAATTGCATCCAGCTGCCTGGATGAACGTTGTTGCGTCGGTGAAAACAGGGTTCTGACGTTTCTCATTTCGACGGTGAGCTGAAAATCTGTAGAAAAACACAGGGAGGATTTTCAGGGCTGTGCATTTATTTTTATTTATTTATTTTTTAAGAATCTGAGATGCAAGATGAGCGTGGACAAGGAGAATCCTTTCCTCAGCTGAGGTAGATATTTGTGGTAATGGTTTCAACAGGCAAAGAAACCCATTTACTCTAAAACCAATATTTTGTTTCAGTGCTTCCTGCCATTATAAGGTTGGAATCTGACAGCGTAACAGCTCATCAGAGCAAAACCGCACAGAAAACTCACAACACACATTTTAACCACTGCGCACACTCCTTGCTTTCGCTGTGTATAGTTTTTGTTCTCTGTAACACGACGATCGAATTATTGCGCAATATCATTACTATAATAGCCATATATTGTAATGATTAACACAAGGGGGGTCAGGGTGGCTGAGTGGTTGGCACTCTTGCCTCACAGCAGGAAGGTTTGGGGTCCAAATCTTGACTGTGTGGGTGGAGTTTAGACGTTCTCCCTGTGCTTATGTGGGTTTCCTACTCTAAATTGCCCGTCGGCGTAAATGTGAACGTCTGTGTCGGTTAGCCCTGCAATAGATTGGTGACCAGGGTGTACTCCGCCTCTCACCCAAATTCGAATTGGATTCCCACATGACCCTGACAGATAAGGGTAAAATAATGATAGATGGATTTTGTACTTAAAAAAAATTCTGTGAGAAACCCAATCGAATTTGTGCTTTTAATTTCATTGATAAAAATTGATCTTTGATGCAGATTTATTCCTCAGTCCCCACAAGTCAGCCCTCCCCTGCCAACAGTCAACCGTCAAGTGGCGGTGAAATGTTCGTAGTGGCTGTATGAAGAAAGCACTTTGCCACATCTGCCACCTTTCACATACATGAGCTCACAGACACCCAGGATCGGCTAGTGTTTCCCTAAAGGATAATGCCATCGCTTCCCGTCCCAATGAGCGATTTCGTAAAGTCCACATCACGTGACTACTGTGGGGTCAAAGGTCGAGAGGGAGAAAACACGCGATACATGCAATGATGTATGTGTTGTCGTCTTAGATTTCACCTAAACGGCGGCAGTTTTCTGAGTAAAATTAGACATTTTATACCAGTTTGTGATAGCATAGTCACGTACATATACCAGTGAAACAGTGGACAACATATCAGTAATGATCAACCAAGGTTCTGTTGGTACTGTTTACATTACAAAGAACTCACTGAAAATAGTCTGTGACACATCACAAACAGTGGGTTTTGTTTACACATGCATAGGTAGCACATGTATTGTGATTTATGATCAGCTGTACGGAAATTGTTCTCATAAAATTGATTGATATGTACAGATTTAGTGCTGATATCATGTACTGTATGGATTTATTTAACTGTACACATGTGTACAGGTTATGGGACTGTTGTGTCTTGATTTTGTAAGAAAGAAATACTATTTACATAGCATGCTTATTTACTAAATCCAAAGTCAAGTCCTCATTCCCTTCAGCCACTAGAACAGCTGTTTGTTTACATCTAGAACCCTTCATGAGTTCACATGCTCTCTATTTATGAATATCAATACACACAAGTTCAACACACAACACCTCTTTATCCTCCGTTAATGCGTGGATATAATGAAATATATATCCCCCTTGACCTATGACACGGAAGTCGTTCACGGCAAACAGATATGGCGACGATTATTTACGGAAAGGCTTATTACAGGAAACTTCTGCCCCCCGTGGTCCTGAGATATGTATGGTTAAGGCATTTTGGGGATTCAAGCTAACAAAAACATCAATTTACGGTGAGATTAGCCAATTGTTGACTTGCTAATCTTGATTCTAGCTACATCTAATGACAGTCCACAAACCCAAGCTCTCGGGTTCATTCAGAGAACCAATTTAGCACCTTGGAATGATAAAGATTGGTACAACTTCTAAATGTAACTCAATCTTTGGATTTATAAAACGACATGCAAAGAGGGGGCCCTTAATAGCAATGTTAGGCATATCTGTAAAACTCTTGGTCGGTTAAACGCTAATTTGGCTTTTATTGCCAAAAAGAATCTTAACTTCACTTCCATTTTGACGCAGTTCCATCTCAACCACAAAATATCAGATATTCATTCTTAAAATAACACTCCAGCCCACCGGAGAGTGACCTCATCTGAATACTGATCCTAGTCCTGATCCTCAAGCTTAATCTTTCACACCTGCACCTCATTTACAGACTTACTTAAAGCCTCATGGCTGCCTGCGCACTTCGTGAAGTCTAGCTGTATTCATTTCGTAAAGTACTGAGCCGTGTTTTGTTTACTAGAGCTTGGTGTACCAAACATCGGGTGCCATCGCGTCCCTTTTTTTCTGTTGGCCACGCTGTGATTGGTGCAAAATTACCGGCTCGTTCCGCAAGAGTTGGGGGGCAGAAGGCATAGTCGTTCTTCAGAATTACCTCTGATGTAATGGAAGGTCCTGGGTTTGAGTCCCAGGCTCGGGCGTTTCTGTGTGAAGTATGCATCTTGTGTGGGTTTCCTTCGGTTCCCTCCCACAACCTAAAGACATGCACATTAAGCTAATTGGCTGATCTAGCTTGCCCCTAGGTGACAGTGTGCATTGGGTGTTGGGTTTATCGCCCCAAAATTGGTCCCCATAGGCCCCCAATGCATATGGCAATGAAGCAGTGAACCAAGCAATGGGTTTTGAGTGGCATTTGTGCTTCAAGGGGGGCAGGAACATCACTGGAGGATTTTTTTTTTTTTTTTAGGCAGTTATTGTAATCGATTGCTGTTTGTCTCCTCCACCATTTCCATCCTTTAATAAAACCATGCAAATTTAAAAACGACGTTCTTGTTCATTTTCTAAGCTGCTTAATCCTAATTAGCGTCGCAGTGAGGCTGGCGCCCCTCTCGGCGGGGTCTCAAGGGAACCAGGCCTTCTTGCTGTGAGGTGGACGCGCTAACCACTGCACCACCGTGCCGCCCCACAGTGTTACTGTTGTGCTTTTAATTCTAGAGCATGCACTAGACGTTATCTTTCAGAGCTGGACTCAAACATGCAAACGAAACACTGCGGTGTAGAACAGATCCTAAATTCAGATTTAAAAAATGGTTTCTGGGTTAAAATGGGTTTAGAAAGAGCCCCTGGATTTTCTGAAGTGAAACCATCTGATGGTCGCGATGTTGCAAACTTATTTGTTCGAAATTTAAAAAAGTAAACTTTTGAAGTGTTTGTCTGTTTTGATTCAACTGGCATATTGATTTAATGCCCGGGGACGGCAAGAACATTCTGTTTACCCTACTGACTACTTCCTGGAAGTGGACTAATGTTTTATACTATGGTTTAAGCATATCTTTCAGAGGGTTTTCAGGCCTTCACAGATGTTTGTAGTCTCTCTTTCCTCCTCTCTCGTTCGTGGTAGAAGGTTTGAACAATGGCTCATTCTCCTGCCGTAATTCTCCATCGCAGAGTTGTGGCTTTGGCAGGAGAAAAGGCCTCCAATTTCAACCACATGTTCCCCTCTCATCCACATGACTAGAGACAGAGAGGCAGACTGAGGGTGAAAAGATGCTAATGTTAAACAAAAAGTCATGAAGGGCAGAAAGATGATGATGATGAAGATATAAATGGGCAGCTATAAATATGCCATTCTCTAATACCACCTCCGTCCTCATATCACCATGGATATTTACTGTGAGAAGCATATATGGTGGCATAGTGGTTAGCATAATAACCTGAGCTCCAGGCTCCGTTGTTATTGTGTGGAATTTTGTAGGTTTGTGGGCTTTCTCCAGGTACTCTGGTTTCCTCCCGCCTTGCATAAATATTAGGCTGATTGGTGGTTTCAAATTTCCCCTAGGTGTGAGGGTGAAGGGTTGTGTGTTGGTCCGGCGATGGTGTGGCTCTTCAGGGTGTACCCCACCTTCACCCACAGTCGGTTGAGAGAGGCTCCTGCCTCCCTGCAACCCTAATAGGATTAAGTGGTTCAGAAAATGAGTGACTCAGAGAAACCTCGTTCATACCTTGAGTAGAAAAACAGGACTCTCGAAAGTTACAATAATGGTTTTGTTGTTGTTTGGAAGTGAATCATTACTTTTCCTTTTTTTAAAACCAATAAACAGTTAAAAGCAGTACTTTTGCTTTACTACCATTTCAGACAATGTTTTAAAAAAAAATCCCCTAATTCCTGCATTGCGATCCAAAAACAATGAAACACCATATTACCAACATTTTAATTAAAATCATTTTTAACAATACCCACAAGGCCTTTATTCATTCATTCCAAACTGCTTAATATTATTAGTGTCGTGGCGAGGCCTGCACCTATCTCAGCTGGCGACGGGCGAAGGCAGGGTACACCCTGAACAGCTCACCAGTCCATCGCAGGGCCAACACACACATACACACCCATTAACACTCACACTTAATGCCAGTTAGGCTAAAGTACATGCCTTTGGACTGTTGGAGGAAACCGGCGTACCCGGGCGAGAAACCCAAACCAGCACAAGGAGAACGTGGGAATTCCAAAGAGAAACACTTGAACGCCCAGGTCTGGAACCCAAGACCTTCTGGCTGTGAGGCAGACGTGATAACCAGTGTGCCACTGTGCAGTCCCAGTTGCAATTTTGTCACGAAATTAAAGTTCATCAGTGAACAAAATTTTCCATTTACGAATTCTCAGAGTTATAAAAAGACCTTGTTTTAAAAGATAGCTTGCTTATTTAGTCATGTCAGACAGATGAATGAAGGCTTGGCTGAAAGCTTCACAGGGTGTCTGGTTCAGGAGTTGAGTTATGTTCGGCAAATTGCTATTTGTTGCAATTTGTGAATAAAACCCGGTTATTTTTTTACTGCAGCTCTGTGTTTTTGCCGGTTTTCCCAGGGTTCCTGGCCCATAATGGTAGGGTTCAAGTGAGCAAATACATACAGATATTAGCATTGCTTTACACCACAAGTACATACTGTATATAGTAATATGTGCAGTGCTTTGTCAGTATCGACGGCTAATGCTTTGCATAACTGTGGTTGTGTGACCCCTGGATTTATTACCCGTGCTTTGGCTGAGGTATTGTAATCACCAGTGTTTGTGAATAGCTCTGTTTGAACAAAATCCTGACCACAACCCTGCACCAATTTTCACCAAACTTGGTGGGGACCCAACCCTACCTGAGTCACACAATGTCAAGACCAGTGGAGAAGATCAGAGCATTGACAAAAAGGTTTCGGCGATCGAGCGCTTATAACTTCAAACCAAGTGCTGCCAGACGTACAATTACTACATAACCCATATAGAGCCTATTCTGGTGCATAATCTATGCTGCGGGGTGGGGCTACCTTGCACTCTGAGTGCCTCTGTAGTTTATTTATTTCTGGACAGGAAGGTACCCAAGTGATTCTCAGCACTTCTGGTGGTTTTCCCAATGTTCATAGAACCATCGTTATATACATTGCGTTTTGCTTCTTATGTAAAATATAATGAAAGGCAGAACTCGGGAACCGAGGCATCGCAGCACTTTCTGGGAGACGGGTCGGTGTAGCTGCATGTTGAATAGGATAAATCGTATTTATCGTACTGGACGTACGCAACAAAGTATCCCAAAACGACCCGTGTATTCAGTCACAATGAGACTACACATATCCCGAACCCATAAATCCCCTACTCTTTACTATATCTTGGCAGCTTGCCATTTTGTAATCATGTCATCATCGAGGAGAATATCCAGCACGCTTGTGAAATCCCACAATGCACCATCTGCAGACTAAACACCATGAACCCAGGAATAAAATCCGAGTTATTGTTATGATTGAGGGTAATTATGTTGGATTTCTTATGAATGAAGTCAGAAATCAAGCCAGGATGACTAACCGCACCCGCAGTACTCATCTCGAATGTTTATTTATTTATTTATTTATGTTTCTTTATACTGGTTTATGTGTAAATTTTATACAAAACACACCGAGGTCCGACATCAGGAAATATTAACATCATACAGTGTTTTTGTTTTGAAATTACGCTAATCCGGGATTAAAGTAACAACCAATGAACCATTTCCTAGTTTGCACAAGAAAGTCTTATTGATGTCAGTGTCCAACAACATCATGAATCGATCAGACATGTAGACGTCAGTGGGCAGATGTCATTCTGATGTCTGTGGCTGAGGTGGATTTGATGTAGCTGTCTGATATATTTGATTTTGATGAACTGTAACAATCAGTAAGCACACACACACACACACACACACACACACACACACACACACGTACTGGGAACAGTGGGTTTTCCGACACATTGCCCGGAGAGCAGTTGGGGTCAGGTGCCTTGTTCATGGGCACTTCAGCCATGAAAGTGAATGGAGGGAAGATGCTGTTCACCCCAGGGCTGCCACACGTTTTTCCTGCTGGTTCGGTATCAAATGGAGTGCGGATGAATTGTGCCACATTTTTCTGTCCGAGCCCGGCCCGCGTCTGACAGAGCAGTAACTGGACCCGACCCGAGCCTGACGGGCATTAAGATATTAATGTCCGAGCCTGACTCAGTTAAAACATATTTTTTTCCTCATACTGACTTTTTTTTTTTTGTGTGTGGAAAGCCCGTTTTGATTAAGCAACTGTGGGAAGGCATTTAAAAATTTCAACAGAGCCCAGCACACATGGGGCAACAAGCGCAAAAATGTAGCTTAATATGCACGTGTTTCGTTGTCACAGCTGCGTAAACAACTCTCTGTAACTCTCTGCACACAGGAAGATGGATGTCGGGGTAATAAGCTGTTTTAAATGTGAAATATTCGATGTGATCGAGCCCGACCCAAACCCGACCCGTTGATTACTGTCAGGCTCGTGTCAGGTGTCCACTTACTAGAATTAAACCAGCAACCTATTGGTCCCAGACCATTAGCCCACGGCTGCCCAGTATAACATTTGACATCGGATAAAACTATCAATCATGAAATCCTCACGTTGTCATAAAAAATCTTCATTCATTAATTTGCAAACCCGCTCGATCTTACTACGGTCGCGAAGATGTCACAACCTACCTCCGCCAGCTCTGGGTGAAAGCGGGGTACACCCTGGACAGCTCGTCAGTTCTGGGCCTCCATATACAACCATTCACACTCACACCGAGGGTCACTTTGGATCAGCCAAGGTGTGAGTGTAAATGGTTGCGTGTGCGGCCTTGGTGATGACGTTTCCGTGGGGTGTTTGGCAGTTCTCCCTGTGCTTGTACGGGTTCCTCCGGTTTCCTCCCACAGTCCAAAAACATGCACAGTAGGCTGTTCGGCTGTTCCAAATTGCCCCTAGTTGTGCATGTGAATGGTTGGGTGAGTGATGGCGTGGTGAGCTGTACAGGATGTATCCCGCCCTCGCCCAGATAGACGCCAGCCTCCCCGTGACACTAATCAGGATTAAGCTGCTTAGAGAATAACGAGTAAATGAATATTCACTGCAGGTTAAATAACAAGTAGGCAGTAGACATGATTTATATTCATCTCTGGGATGTTCCAATGCGCAGCTTTCATTTGACGGGTGAGCACTGAGCACGAAAGGGTTAAAGAAGAAAACTTTCAGCCGCCGGACACGTTTCAACTGATTGACAACATCCGCGTTTCGTTTTCATTTCATTTCTGTCAGCTGTTCCTTTCATGATAAGCACAGGCGGGTGATCAGAGGTGTGCGTCAACACACAAACACACAGATCCAACCCTAACGCCTTATTCCGGATGAAACCCAGGCAGCGCCTCTCTGAATCCCCCTAGTAATCAGCGCGCCCAGCTCCCAGCGCAAAGCCGCATTCCAAGTCAAAAAGGGACTCGTTTCGCCTCACTGGACCTGATCACGTTTCACACTTCAATCTTTTTCATGTTCAGAACCTTTCATGTGTGGTTTTCTTCTTGGTTGTGCAACTGGCAGAAACCCCAACGCCAAATCAAACACCCATAAATCTTTTTGCGCTAATTTACCCATCAACAGTAATGCACTGCGTACTGTACAGTAGCAACAGACAGGAGTGTGTGTTCGCAGAATAACCCGCTTGCAGCATATGGACAGAAGTAGCGCATGGACGTATATTAGGCGTTTTATTCAAGCCAGATCAGTCATGGAGAACAGCTGAGCTTCGGATGCCAACATGCGGTCGACTCCAATAACAAGTCGCACCCGAATCCTCACACCATGCTCTATCATGCCTTTATTCCTTTGATTATTTAACGTTCCTTCATCTCTTTAATTGTTTTCTGTAATCTAGCTCTCTATGGTAGCACTCAATTAGCTTTTAGCAGCACTGTGGTTACATTTTGGCTCCTTCCTCTTGGCAAATCACTTTCAATTCCCCAAGCTTATGAGAATCCCACAGATGGACTCAAACAATTTCAAAATCCTCCATAAATATTCAACAGGATTCATGTCAGGAGATTGGCGACGCCATGTACAGCCTGATTGAATTACTCTGATTGGATATTTGGGGTCGTTGTCCTGTTAAAGCGTCCATCGTCACCCCAGATTGGAGGATGAGATTAAATTGTTCTTGAATATGTCCCAGTATATCCATTTATACATGTTTCCTTCAACGATGCGTAATATCCCCAGTACAGAATTTAAACAGAATCAGGTGGGGGTAGGGCGACATGCAAATTCCACACACAAATGTCCCAAGCCCGGGAATCGAACCTGGGACCTTCTTGCTGTCAGGTGGACATGCTAACCCCTGCGCCCACCGTGCCACCCCTGCCTAGAATGTGTTGTTCCAAACGTTCTGATGTCTCTAAATGCTATATAATGCCATTGGTATGCAGTCTAGGAATTGTGTAGCGCAGCATGTCGGCGAACTGGCTAGCACAACTGCTTCTCATCTAGAAGGGCTTGGGTTCTACTCCCGGGCTGGGGGAGGGCGTTTCTCACCGTGCTTGCGTGGGTTTCCTCCCACATTCAAAAGACGTGCACATTGGGCTTATTGAACCCCACTGAGGTAAAAACGTACACTCGCTCATTTCTCTCACTCATTCGCCGAACCGCTTAATCCGATCAGCGTGGCGGGGAGGCTGGAGCCGGTCTCAGCTGACACCGTGCAAGGGTGGGGTACACACACTACCATTTAAATTCACCCCTAGAGGCCATTTGAAATAGCCTGTTAGCTTAACGTGCATCACGCCTTTGGTCTGTGGGAGGAAACCGGAGTACCCAGAGGAAACCCGTGCAAACACGGGGAGAACATGCAAACTCCAAAACAAACGCCGCACAGAAAACGGCGTCGCTGAGGCAGGGACTCGAGCCCAGCACCTTCTTGTTGTTACATGGACATGCTTCCCATCATTCCACTGTGACACCTTGAAATGTACATTTTGGATGTAATTATTTTAATTTAAATTATCTTTTCATACCATTTGAGCATACCGGTCAACAGTAATGTGGTCCCACCAAGATGGCGATGATATGGCTATTTTTCCTGTGTGCAAACACTAGCACATTATTTCCACAAACAGAATGCATATAAAATACGAATGTTGGCAAAACACACAGTATATCCTGGATGCCAGCAAGTCTCAAACGTTTTGCAAACTTTCTGCGTGGAAGCCTGCAACTCGTTTTCCCTGCGAACGAAAAACGAATCAACTCTGCGACCTTCTCGCGGCATGTGCGGACTGCCTGAGAAGAGTTTGAGACTACTGCACATCAGAGCCTTGTTTTGCGACATTCGCGGAAGTTTCAGACATCAGGCGACCAAAACATGATGCGGCGAATGTCGCGAGACAAATTTGAGAACATTTTGAGAATTCAGAGACATTCGAGTCAGTCAGTTTTCTATCGCGCCTCTATTGTGGTCACCCCCTTACAATTCTTGAGGACTCTCGTAATAGCAGGTGAAGAGAAAATAAAAGTTGGAAAGATGTATTTCTGCTTCGCACATTCACTATTAAATAATTCGTTTTTTATAAAATATAATTTATGTACATGTATAGAGTATAGTTTGTGTTTGAAACCAAGCGGAGCATTATTTCACCATACTGTAGGGTTTTCTTAATCTGGTGGAAATTTAAAACTCATTTGTACACAAAGCAAAACAAAAAGGTTTAAAATATGCCTATCAAAAAGAAACCCGCAGTCTGGGAAATGAGCAGCATGTATTTGCTGGATCAGCGCATGTTTAACACAACGTCCAGCCTCAGTTTGTGAGTATAATAAGGATCTATTGCTCTAAGTCGTCGCGATTACTCACAGTATACAAGTTCTCACCACAATACAGCCGTAGATACAGTGAATATTTATGTTCAGGCTACCGATATCCAGGATCAGACTTCACTCTGACCGCAGACGGACTCGCACCATCTAAAATTAGCACTGGATTTATCTGCTACTGGATTTTGTGTGTTTATACTGTGATAGGAAAAAAAAAAGCTCAGTCTGTGTTTGGAGGATGGAATGGAAATGAATCTGAATGAACAGGCTGTGGGTGGCTCCTGGGATTGTTTATAATTTGACCAGCCAATAAAGTGCCTGATTGCATATTCTAAAATAACAAATATATTGAGAAGGGGGAAAAAAAAGTCCATGTTGATGCCAAAAGCAGGTCGTGGTTGCACCGGAGATATGAATTTTCCTTTCATGGTCATATATCAGTGCTTAGCTTTGCAACAAAGTCTAGTTAACCAGCTAACATGCACATATAAAATATGCTACATCTAGGAACTGAAGTTGGAAGTGCAGGGTGCAATGTGCCTGCGAGGAAAGGATTAGGTAAAGGGTGGAGTTTGGAACTGGTTGAGTAGTGCCGTTAAAGTTAGGCCTGGGTTTGTGATGAGCGGTTGAGTTGGGGCGTGATTACACTGAGGTGTTAAGAAGTGTACTTACGGTCAGAATTGGAGTTACCATGGTAACAACAAGGCATGGAATTGGGATGAGACGTGGAATTAGGGGAGGACGTAAGGGTTACACTGAAGGGTGTGGTTACTGTTTGGCCTGGGGATTGGGATGAAGGGTGGAGCTAGGGAAGAATTAGGGTTCTGATTAAAGGCGTGGTTACAGTGATGTGGGGGACATGGGATGATGGGTGGAAATAGGGGAGGATTCGGCGGCAGGGGGTGTAATGGGATGTGGTTCTAATGAGGCCTGGGATTGTGATGAAGGGTGGAGCTAGGGGAAGATGGTGGGTTGTGATTTGGGAGTGTGTACAATGAGTGCTGGGATTGGGGTGAAGGGTGGAGCTAGGGGAAGATGGTGG
>JBCNYG010000005.1:4567878-4578432 GCA_039654305.1 Porochilus rendahli | reverse complement strand
AATCACTACCAGACACAGTTTCTTTTGTGGTTTTTGTATTGAAACATTTAAGTGATATTTATGTTTATAAGAAGAAGGGACTTTCACTGTACCAGGACTCTCACAGAAATCATGGAACACCAAAAATTCCATTAACTCCAAATTTATAAATTCCAAAAGTGTTATTCATAAATTAAATTATTATATTATGTTTAATAACTGAATTTAAATAGGGGAGTAATATCAGACATATTAGATATTGGCCAAGTTCCTGATTTCCCAAATTTCAGGTTGAATGACGGTTCCATTGCACTTTTTACACAAGCTTTGATTGCAGTGGATTGTAGTGTACCCAATGAGTTACATGGCTGAGTAAAGCTTATCTCATGGGAAAATAAAAATGAATGAATAATGAAAGCCAAGTGGAAAAAATGTATCATACACAAACAAACAAACAAACAAACAATAAATAAATAAATAAAAGCACATCTGAAAATGAACAAATGATAAAAATATCATGTGACAAAGATATAATCTAAATCTAAAATATCATGTGAATTTATAGGAACTGTGAAAAATAAAATTCATCCATGAAAACAAATGAATCCTATTGGCAGAAAAAAACAAAGAACTAAATGAAATGGATCCAAAAACAGATGTCAAGATAAATAAATCGTGAACGTCGATTACATGTGGGAAAAATGCGTGAAATATAAAACATGTGAATTTCAACCTGGAATTAAGAAATGGGAGGAAATCGGACAAAACATCACCCTTTCTGTTTCTCGTTTAGCGATGGCAGCCATTTTTATTTTATCTTTTCCTTCCTGGCTCAAAGGGACCCGAACATCATCTCTGAGATAAAGACGCTTATGTATAAGAAAATAAAGAAACTGAACGAGCACATAAAGCTTTACGATGTAAAATTTAAATTCCACTTTTAGTAATAAAAAATTAAAACTGTTCATTTTGAGCTGAAGAAAAGCATCTTCCTCTCCAGAGTTCATGAGACAGACAGACGGTGGGACGGATGCACAGACGGACAGATAGAGTGATCTATAAGAAAGATGTTTTGGGTTATAAACTCTCTTCCCCCTCAGGGTTCTGACCGTGTGATCTGAAAAAGAAAGCAGCAGGAGATCCCCGCTGCCAAACCGAGAGGTCATGATTCATTAAAATACAGATTCTGAAACGCAGCTGAACTCGTCCTGTCCTGAATTTCCACCATGACGTCCATGTTTGGCGCCTTTTCATGGCGAAACCGAGGACGGCCAAGTAGAGACTGGAAAAAGTGGAGCAAATCTCACAGGACTTATTCGATCCACGTTGTGCTCCCTCTCCCTCACTGATACAGTAGCAGAGTTTCCATTTGAGTTCCTCTTCCAACGTGTTTGAGTGCTAATGTCAGTTATGGCCCAGTTGAATATACTAAAGAGAATAAAAACTGATGCCTAAGTCGAAGGAACCGTCCACTGAACTTGTTTTAGGGGGGAAATGAATGAAAGCAACAAAATGACAGACGACCATTCTGTTTTTTCCCAGACCATTCAGTGTAAGACGTAGCAATAAAGCAACATCTGACATCTTGGTACCTTGTGACAGCATACACGGTATAACTACTCATTTAAATATGTATGGAGATGTTCATTCCATTCATCTTTTTCTGCTTATTCCGGGGTCGGGTCGCGGGGGCAGCGGCCTAAGCAGTGAGGTCCAGACGTCCCTCTTCCCAGCCTCTTCCTCCAGCTCTTCCGGGTGGGACGCCGAGGCGTTCCCAGACCAGCCGAGAGACGTAGTCCCTCCAGCGTGTTCTGGGTCGTCCCAGAGATCTGTTCCCGGTTGGACATGCCTGAAACACCACACCAGGGAGGCTTTCGGGAGGCATTCTAATCAGATGCCCGAGCCACCTCAACTGGCTCCTCTTAACGCGACCGAGCAGCGGTTCTACTCCGAGCTCCTCCCGGATGACAGAACTTCTCACCCTATCTCTAAGGGACAGCCCCGTCATCCTGTGATGGAAGCTCATTTCGGCCGCTTGTATTCGCAATATTCTTGTTCTTTGGGTCACTACTCAAAGCTCGTGACCATAGGTGAGGGTAGGAACCTAATTCGACTGTAAATGAATGAATGAATATAACTAGTTTCATAGCTAGAGGGGCAATCATAGAGTGCAGGATGAAAGTTATAAGCGCTGTACCTCCAAGACTTTGACTTTGTTTCGACCTTCTGCTTTGACCCAGTCATTCTAAAATTACATGACCTCTAGGACTCTGGTAAAGTAGTGTCCCCACCAAGTTTGGTGAAAATCCTCATATGGGTGTGATCAGGAATTTGTTCACAATAAAGGTGACAAACTGACTAACGAGTGGCAGCGAATACAAAGCCCCTGATTGCATTGATTGAAAAATAAAGCTTGTTTGTAGTATATACCGCTGTATGATTTCTAACTATAAACTATATGTATGATGATTCATTCATTCATCGAGGTGTTGAAGCCTGTGAAAGACTAAGACCTAATGAACTCACTTTACATATTTGGTAGTCTGTCACCTGTAAACAGAGGCCATTTTAAACCTTTCACTAAACGTTTGGACTTGGTCATGTTCAGCTGGTGTATCACCAACTCCACTTTATCCTTTCGACAACTTTTTACACCTCAAACACGAGGAAGCATTTAAGTACGTCTTCATCTGGCATCTCCAAATTTTCTTTCATGTTTTTATTTTTTTTTCCACACAAAGGTCAGTGAGTCCTTGAGGGGAAACTAATAATAGAACAGGAATCACTTCTCTGACGTTCTTCGCTCTTTATGAATGTCTTGCGCTTCTTTTCTCCCTGCATCAGCATCCTGAACCAATTACCCTGGAATGGCGATTAAGGGAAATAAAAGAGAGAGCCGTGCAGTGAACCGAAGCTAATTAGAAAAGGACAGTACTGCCAAATCTCGGGTTCAGTTTTTAGGAATAATAATAATAATTAAATAAGAGAAGAGGAATATCAGAATGCATAATGAGTACGGAAGAAACGGTGGTGCTAACTGCTCCCATAATTTGCCATTTGACACATTCACATGTCAATGTAGGAAACGCAGTGAGAAAGAGTGCGAGCGAGTGCAAAAGAGCCAGGATTGGAGGTCGATGGTCCTGCTTTTTTCTGGTTTGTTTTTGAACAAATCGATACAATGCTGATGCACTCATCACTCATTTGCTGAACTGCTTTAAACTACTGTAGTTGAAAGAAGACTGGAGCCCGTCTCAACCAACACTGGTACACACTGAACAGCTTACCGGACCATCGAAGGGCCAGCGCAGACACACACACATAACGATTCAGACTCACACCTAGGGGCAATTTGGAGCAGCCAATTAGCCTAAGGTGCATGTCTTTAGACTGTGAGAGGAAACTGGAGCACCCAGAAGAAACCCTGCCCTCGAACATGGGGAGAACATTTTACTAAACCAAACATAGACACACCTGAGCCCAGGACCTTCCTGCTACGAGGTGGACGTGCACCCAGAAGTAACGGTTAAGGGCCTCGGAACAAAATCCTGACCGCACCCATACAAGGATTTTCACCAAACTTGGTGGGGACTCTACCTCACATGAGTCCCAGGAAATTGTTGATTTTGGAATGTCAAGGTCAAAGGTGAAGTCTAGACAAAGCCATTTTGGCGATAGAGCACTTTTAACTTCAAAGGGAATGACGATAGACATGCCGTTGCTATGGACCACGAATAAGGACTCTAAATTCGACTGTTACCTTTGACCTCGAGCGGCCTCGAAATGTCAATTCCCACCCATTTTATTAAACTTTCTTACAAAAGAGTTCTTTTCTTTCGCCAAGTCAAGCCACCAACACGTGCTAAAACCAGCAGCTGTACAAGCTGTCCATACGGTGGGGTGGGAGTACCTCACATTCTGAGTGATAGATCTAGGTAGCACCACCTACTGTTCTATATTCTCAATATTACACCTTAAACCAGTGTAGCAGTGTACTAACACACATAGAAACCGGTTCCATGAACTAAACCTCAACTCTGAACAGTTTCAATCACTCGTCATGGGCGTATTTCTTTCAGCTCTTTCTTTTAAGTTAACAAGTGTGGGCTGCGGGATTTTATGAGTAAGATTAAGCGTCTCTCTATCTCAAACCGTTTCACACCCATTAAAGCTGCTCACTCATGGCTAGGTGTGTTACAATACGAATGATTCCTGCTTTGATCGTCATCCAGCACGAGCGCACAATGGATTGTTGCGTTTTCAGTAATGAAACGGTTCAGTGAGAAGAGGCAGACATCCACGGCTGATGTCTGAAGTTTGCTTCATTTGATTTGTACTGATGCTACATGGATAAAAAGATGTGATTTGACATCAAATCATTCAATTTAAGTCAATTCAATTCAGTTTTATTTGTGTGGCGCTTTTTACAGTTGATGTTGTCACAAAGCAGATTTTATAGTAAATTAAATTGGGGAAGGAATCTAAATTTTTTTCCTCTAAAACCCCCTTACACATCCCTAATGAGAAGCCCGCAGCGACAGTGGCAAGGAAAAACTCCCTCAGTGGACACGAGGAAGAAACGTTGAGAGGAACCCGGCTCAGGAGGGAAACCCGTCCTCATTTTGGTGAAACCATAAAATACAATCCATATAAGAAAATTTCATTACAGTCCAACATGTAGTCCGGTTGGTTACACCACAACTGTAAGTCCTAGATAACTGCAGCAAGAGAGTTTATGTCACCAGCAGCGAAAAGTCATCTCCACAGTCACTGAGTGCAGATCTAAGCCCATATGGAGCTTCATCAGCAGGAGCAAGGGGCCACCAAGACGAGAACTCCAGCCAGCATCAGCACACCAGGACGAACCACAGGACTCACAGAGCAAAAGGATCATGAGGATCAGGATCACCGACATCCATGACCTCAGCAAAACACAGAGAACACACACGTGTGTGTGTGTGTGTGTGTGTGTGTGTGTGTGTGTTTGTAAGTCTAAAATGGGAAGTAAGTAATATCCATATAAACAGATACAGAATGAATCCTGTCAGTAAGTAAAATGTACAGTATTATCAATATGATGAAAAGTAGAATGTAATGTTGTGCAAAATGTAAATGTAAAACAGTGGATGTTGTTGCTATATGGAGGAGTTGTAGGTTAATTGCCACACGTACGAATGATTTCCAGTGTCGTTCAGTGGAGCATTTCGGTGGTATCAGTCTCTCACTGAATGTATGAATCAGCAGGTTGTGAAGCAGGTGGGAGTTATTTTTCAGTATTGTCTTTATTTTGGACAACATTCTCCTTTCCGACACTACCAGCAGAGAATCCATCTCCATCCCCACAACATTACTGGCCCTGTTCAGTCTGTTTGCATCTGCAACCCTCAGCCTGCTGCCCCAGTGTGCTACAGCATAGAGGAAAGTGCTGGCCACAACATCCTCCTCAGTGTCCAAGAGATATTAAATGACCTTAGCTACCTCAAAAATAGAGACAGCCCTGGCCCTTTTTTGCAAAGCGCGGTAGTGTTCTTAACCCAGTCCAGTTGTCAATATGAAATCTAAGGTATTTGTAATTCTTCACCATTTCCACATTGATGCTCTGGATGGAAACACGAGTCACTGGTGTTCTGAATTTCCTAATATCCACAATCAGTTCCTTGGTCTTTGTCATATGAAGCTGTCCACAGCAGCCCAATATTCTGTCTCATCAGCTCCACTGATACATCTTACTACATCAGAGTAATCAGAAAACTTCTGAAGTCACCAGGTCTCTGTGCAGTAGCTGAAATCAGTTGTGTAGAGGGTGAAGAGAAAAGAGGAGAGGATGTTCCCTTGTGGTGCCCCAGACATGATTGATGATGACGGTGGAACACCGTGTCTGACACACAGTGCTGCAGGCACACATACTGTGGTCTTCTGGTCAGGTGGTCCACAATTCAGGACACAAGAGAGGCATCCAGTAATCAGGGTTGGTTATTGAATAACTGGAAAATTAAAAAAACAGTGCTTGCTGGCTGGTCACACTATTATTACCATTCATTCTTATCCCTCTAATCTAATATTACAAGCAACCATAACTATGCAGACTAAGCATGTCAGTGGATTCATGCAAGCGTGACGAGTTCTAGGCCATCTGTTACTTGAAGTGCCTTCTTTCATGAAACATGCAATGGCTATAAAAGAAAGTGTCATTAACATATCTTTGTTCTTGATAAGGAATGTTTGTTCTCTGTCATCTCATTGTCTTCCTGTTTTCTGCACAGAACGAGAGAAAATAGTCAGGTATGTCCAGGCCACAGAGCCAGCAGCTGTATAGGTGAGGTTATTCCAGGGTCAGCGGTTACTTTGAAGGGCTCACTTAAAAGAATCTGGCACACTTTAATGGCATGATGTCACTTTCATGAAAATAGGCTGAACGAAAACAACAGTTTGAGGTTAATGGCCAACATTAGTTACCTTTCCGTGCCTTAAGCTCATTTCTCTTCTCCCTCGGCCCTGGGTTGTTTTTTGGACCTGATTTCAGTTGTTACTTTGCTTCCTCTTTTCTCAGGCTTTGGAATTTGGACTGTTTCACAGTAAGGCTTGTCCACTATTCTAATCTGGGAATTGATCATTTTGACTTTCTTTTTCTCTCTTTTTTTGTTCTAAAACATATTATTTATCAGATTGGACTGAACCCGTTTCCTAAAGGAATTTAACACGGTAGCTCATTGCCAATTATATACACTTAGATAGAAGAAGAAAAAAAGTTTAGCATTTAATTAAATTAATATATTAGTTGGATTGTGGTATGGTGGCGTAGTGGTTAGCATGTCTGCCTCACAGTAAGCAGGTCCTGGGCTTGGGTGTTTTTGTGTGAAGTTTGCATGGTCTTACTGTGTTTGTATGGGTGCTCCAGTTTCCTCACACAGTCCAAAGAAATGCACATCAGGCTATTTGGTTGTTCTCAATGTGAATGGTTGTATGTTTGTTGGCTGTGTGATGCCTCCCCATGACTCTAGTCGGATTAAACGTTTTGGCAGATGAATGAATGAATTTGTCTCTTGATGTGAGTATTAGTGGTTGTGTGAATGTGTGTTGCCCTGAGATGTTTCAGGGTGTACCCTGCCTTCACCCAGTGTCAGCTGAGATATGCTCCAGCCTGCCTGCGACCCTGGTAGGATTAAGAGATTCTTCGAATGAGTAAGAGTGAATAATGGTATTAGTCGTGAACATGCTGAATCAATAAAGTTGAGTAAAAAAATAATAAATGAAAGCAGTTTGATTGTCTGTTTTCAATAACACAACAATCCCAGAAACCATGAAGATGTGTCGTCACCAAATCGATCAAATTTCGAGCAGCATGCCATCTTGTAGGAGCTTTTCAAATGCATAAGCCAAATAAAAAACATACAGACTGACATAAGGTCAAAGATATAACGTTTCACTATCTGCTGATTCCTCTAGAAGAACCCAGAAAAGTCTGTGCTTTGAACATGACCTCCATTCCTCCTGTGGAAAATGATGGTTCAGACTAAAAGGAATGTGTTTATGTGAAACTGTCAATCAGAGAGATTCAGATATTAAGCATCATCTCATAGCACCTCTTTTACAGTCATGTGCTCATACAAACTTAGCATGAGAGCACAGATGAATTTACCAGATGATCATTTATACAGTAGGTGCACTCATACTAGCTGTCTTATATTTTCACATTGTGTATTCAAGAAACCTTTTAATAAAATTGAAAGGGTAAGAACAAAGCAATGGTAAAGTCACTCATCATTCATCTGCCGAACCACTTAATCCTACTAGGGTTGTGGGGAGGCTGGAGCCTATCTCAGCCCACACTGTGTGAAAGCAGGGTACACCCTGAACAGCTTGCCAGACCATCACAGAGCAGAACACACAACCAACACCTTCATACCTCAGGGCAATTTGAAACAGCCAGTTAGCTTAATATGCAAGTCTTCGGTCTGTGGGTGAAAACCTGACTACACAAAAAAAAAAAACTCATGCAAGCATAGGGAGAACATGCAAACTCTAGCTCTAGACCTTCTAGCTGTTAGGCAGATGTGTTTACCACTATGCCACCATGCCAGCATGTAAAGTCACTTACATATGAAATGGAGGACACTAACAAAACCAAATGAGTGTGTTTTTGTGTGGAGCTTGTATGTCCTCCCCGTTCTATTGTGGGTTTTCTCTGGGAACTCTGGTTTCCTCGCACAGTATTAAGACATGCACATTAGGGTAATTGGTGTGAGTGTAAGTGTAAATGGATGTGTGTGTTGCCCTGCAGTGGTCTGGTGAGAAGTTCAGGGTGTACCCATCCTTCAACCAGTGTTGGCTGAGATAGGCTCCAGCCTCCCCATGACCCTAATAGGATTAAGTGGTTCAGCAGATGAATGAATGAATGAGTAAATGTTGAAAGTTCTGTCTGTACCCTATTTTTGCCGAAAGTGGAGATGGTCTTTTCATACTAGAGTCACTTGAGAATTAAGCATTTTAACTGGTTTATGGAAAAACCTTCTTTTTGCCCAGACCCCTTCAGGTGTCATGAAGGGATTCAGAAAATGTTTAACATTAATATATAATTCTCATTGTTCTTTTAGGAACAAATATTCTGCATGTAAATCTACAACCAAGCACACTTGATCATGTTGGGAGACAGAAGAAGATAAATGACTTTTCTTCTGTTTTTTGAAGTAGAAGAGTCCAGGGAGGCCGAACAGCTGTTGTACGCTGTTCTCGGCAACTGCTGAATTGTTCTCATGGTAGCCCATCAGTTCAAGGCACAGTCTGCACAGACAGTTTGGGCCTTGCACGATTATTCTCTCTGTTTCCTCAATGTTTGTGGTTGCTTTTGCCAAAATGTGCAAATATGCTAAAAGTGGCCTGTAGCTGATGATGTCCAGGATAGATTATCCACTTTCATTTCTACAACACTATTAACCAAGGGTGTGAACTTAATGTTTGTTTTTGAGCCTGAGCCCGAATCGAAGGTTATCTATAGCTGGATAATTCGATCCAGCAGACCGAGGACTATGTCTCCTGCTGATTTCTTACTTTTGTCTGCCCCAGTCACTGGAAACAGATGTCGAAGGGATCCATTCAGAATTTCTAGTTTAAACATTTTGTTTAGCTGTGAACATATCCTTTACTGGATTTACTGAGTATCTCTCTTACAAAAACACCTGCTGCATCTGGAATGAAAGTGCAGATTATTGGGAGAACTTGAGAAACTTTTAAAAAATATTACTTAGATAGTCGGTGTAGGTTTTGTCTGTGGAAGGAAACCAGAGAACCCAGAATAAACCCACGCAAGCACGGGGAGAACTTGCAAACTTCACACAGAAATAGCCTCGTCTGGCGGGACTTGAACCCATGAACCACTGAAGGACAACACACACAACATTTCTCACTCACTCACACACACCTAGGAGCATTTTGGAAGAGCCAATTAGCGTACTGTGGATGTTTTTTGGATTGTGGGAGGAAACCGGAGTACCCGGAGGTGACCCATGCAAGTACAGAGAGGACATACAAACTCCACACAGAAACACAGAAATCGAACCCAAACCTTCTAGCTGTGAGGCGGATGTGCTAACCACTGTGCCACTGTGTTTTCCTCCACAAAATTAAATGTTGCAGGAAAAAGGTTTGTAAATATATAAATGTATATTACATTTTTAGAAACATAATGTAGGCAAATAAAATGCTCGAAATCTCCAGAAGAACTGTGTCTGGTTCTGTAAGATACTCAGCAAACTCTACCTGAGATATTATATTTATAAAGCAAATTGTCATCACACCAAATATTTACTTTCTTTCATTCATTAATGTTTACCTTGCTTTAGGGACTGCATGATGGTGTAGTGGTTAGCATGTCTACCTCACAGTAAGCAGGTCCTAGGTTCTAAATAATATATTTAGAAAGTGAAGGGTCCTCACACCAAATATTCACTTTGTTTACTTATGTACTTGAACACTGAGAAAAATGGCACAATTTTTAAACCTAATTTAAGCCATGTTTTCAAATTAATATATATATATAATTGTTAGGTAAAAGTTGGCACATACTTTTTGAGTCCTTTAATTTCTTTAAACCAAGAAGTACATGTAGAAATCAGAGAACTTGCAAAGTGTGAATATAATGTAATTATTCACACCTCTTCTGATGACAAACACTCTAATTAGTCTATCCTGTATGAACTACATGTAGCACTTGCTTTGAATTGACCAATCCTGTGTTGCCTTACCCCAATGAATGTGCATGAAAGGCAGAAGAATCAGAAAATAAAGAGAGCACGTTGTGGACCGTACACCGAACTGTGTTCACCTCATGAGTTAAGGCAATATCTGAGGCGGGGTTGGGGTATCAAAACTGACCATGTGGGAATTTCTTTGTTTGAATTGCAATGCAGTTGTGTCTTTTTCTCTTAATGAGTACACAAAATTGAAAGGTATTCGAGAACATGGTATTAGCTTTCACTGTTATGCTGATAACCCCCGGTTTCTTAACTCTGATAAGACAGAAGTTTTAGTACTCGGTTCACAGGCAGCTAGAAATAAGGTCTCTGATTATGTAATAAG
>JBCNYG010000005.1:4490039-4507381 GCA_039654305.1 Porochilus rendahli | reverse complement strand
GAAGGGGGTGTATACCCTAAACAGCTCACATGTCCATCGCAGGGGCCAACGAGCACACACACACACACACACACACATTTAATGTACTGATAGGCAGACAGGGGAGCAGAAGAGATGAACCCTCCATGAACAAAAACAGATGGAAAGGGAGCGCGCTGCATTAGCATATTAGCAAAAGAAATCTGTCGCCTCCATTTTATAAACCCATAAAAACACTGCATGTTTCTTCTGGCTTACAGAAACAGAAGTTTGGACACTAATAAAAGTGTATCAGACAGCGGGCGGTTCACTGACGTGTGATCTTCAATAGCTGCCTGTTGAGGGTGGTGGGTTCACCGAGTGTGTATGAATACAGTCGAGCCCAATATAGTCCAGTAACAAGAACTGTTTTTATTATAGCAGTTATCAAAACACCAGCTCCACTGTATCTCTCTCCATACCAACCGCACTTGGTGAAGGTGAAGCCCGTCATTTTTCCTTTCTGAGGCAGTGTCTGAGACTGTGTGTGCGTGTGTGTGTGTGTGTGTTTTTAAAGTTCTTCTCTGTCAGCCAAGCTAACAGTACACACAGATGAGCTACGGTTTTCTTTTAGGCTTCATCAACTCCTTGCCTTCGACAGGAGGGATAAATAAACCACAGACAAAGATATGGTGTTTAGATGGTGTTTAGATCAAGCAAGACTTAAGACAGTATGTGCCAGTCAACACGCACAGCTGTGAAGAGAGATGAAACATCCATCCTCGGTTTAAAAGTGACAGCTTTTTCAAAAAAGTATCGCCGTAAACATTTATTCTGCATACTGCACATTATTTCCAGTCTTCGAACTCAAAGCTGTCGAGTATCGTGTTTGTGTGCGGAGGAGTTAAAGACGAATGGCAAGCAGTTCCAGGCAGCAAGGCGCACAGAACAGACGTCCACGGCGTAAACAGTGCGGGTTGAATTTGCGGGATCGCGCCTGCAACTCAAAGGTCCTGAATTTGAGTCCCCGGCTCAGACTTTTTTCTTCTGTGGGGTCTGGAGTTGCATGCTCTTCCTGTGTGTGTGGGTTTCCTCCGGGTTCTCTGGTTTCCTCCCACAGTCCAAAGACAATTTCCTAAGTCTAACTGGTTGTTCCTATGTGAGAATTTGTGTGTGTATATATAGTGACCCTGCGATGGTCTGGTGAAGGCAGTGTACACCCTAAACAGCTCGCCAGACCATCGCAGGGAACACAACAAAATGCACACACACACACACACACACACACACACACACCTAGGTGCAATCGAGGATATCCATTTAACTCAAATTGCATGTCTTTGGATTATGGGAGGAAACCAGAGCACCTGAAAAAATAGCAAGTGTCTATTCACGAATTACCGGAGCAGTATGCTAACTGTAACCACATGCGTCAGTTCTATAGCAGAGATAAAAAATTTTCATCTTCATTTTGATCCATGAATAAATAAATAAATAAATCAATAAAAGGGTGAGTCTGCCGGCCTTGCTGTAACGAGTGGTTATGTGCGGTAGGTATATGCGTAACGTACCTGTCTGAGATGCCTTGGGATGAGAGAGCCTGCGATGGCTCCAAAGGACGTCCGTTAATGGCAAATTCCATGATGCATCCGACAAAATCGTGCGTATTCACCTGATTTTTACGCTGTAAAACCGGTTCGATATCCCGAACACCACCGACTGACAAACGATTCGGCTGTACATCTAAAATCCTGGGAAAAGATAGACAGTAAAACAGAAATTCGAGATAGAGATTGAAAAAAACGAAAATAGTAATAGCGATTATTTGCGGATACTTAGCCGTAT
Organism: Porochilus rendahli; assembly: GCA_039654305.1. NCBI lineage: Eukaryota > Metazoa > Chordata > Actinopteri > Siluriformes > Plotosidae > Porochilus > Porochilus rendahli. Next base: position 4,505,578 of record JBCNYG010000005.1, on the reverse strand, counting down.
GCAAACACGTGCATATTTACCAGTCCGTATGGACAGCCACATTGCTAACAGCGCAGTACCCGGGTTCCTGTTCTTCTCCACACAGACCAACGGTGAGCGACGCAGCCTTACGAAGAAAAAAGAAACTCCATTACGTATTAGCAATATTAGCCTCAAATTAGACGGAGATGAGGTATTTGCAAACAATGCTAATAGATTCATAAAACCAATGCTAACAACACGCTAACAGTCAACAAACCCCGTTGCAACGTTAGCAAGGATGCTAAGTTTACAATGCAATGAACAGAGGCAAGGTAACGGGGGGAAAAAACAAGCTAATAATGCTAGAAATTATTGAAACCTTTTAAATATTAGTATATCTGCTTTCCTATACAATTAGCCAATTTGTTTATCCTTCTTCAAAACCTAATGTGAGGATAAAAAAATTCTACCTTAAAGCAAAATATCAAAGAGTAATTAGCAAGGCTACTGGGAGTTTTCCTCTTCTTGTGTCCTCCTTAATGCAGTGATGTAACGTGAGGAAAAGAAAACCAAAGCTAGCAATTAGTAAATCCTATTAAGGATAACTTAGCATAGCTGCTAGGGTTTTCTCCTCCTTTGTATCCTTCTTACTGTAATGGTTTGCGGTGGGGAAATGATCAACAAAGCTAGCAGCACTAGCAATTATAAAAACATATAAAGGACAAGCTAGCGTGGCTTCGTGAAGTTTCCTATGGCCTGCATCCTTCTAAACTGAGAAGACCCCAGACTAAAAGTTCACATGAGGCAAAATGAGACCAGGCAGAATTGTTGTGAATGAAATCTACTGAGAGAGCTACACTGAGTTAAATGGAAACATCATTCCTCTCTCTTGTTAAACAAACACACTACGGCTCCTCGCTGCCATTGTGTCCAAAGCCACAACTTGGTGGTTTATGAACAGAGGGAGGAAAGACAGTCGTGGCAAGAGAGATGGAAAGAGCGCAAAGGTGTTGAAAAACAGGGGGCAAAGCTTGGCGCCCACACAGGCCTCTGGGTAAACACAGCAAAAACCCGCAAAAAAGCCCCCGTTCCTAATCGTTAACGCAGAGCCGCGGCTTGGGCAAGTGAAATACGGCTGCGAGAAAATAAACCAACGATGGAAACAAGACGCGTTTGTCTTCTGCAGCTTTGGTGTACACTGATACAGTTGAGTTACCGCATGGCTCAACCATCTGGGATTTTTATTACTGCAGCTCTACACTTCAAAGAGCCTTGGCCGCAAAAAAGACCTCGCACAGCAAGCGTACCAATCTACAATTGGCTCTCCAAGTCCATAGAATTCGATTCATTAAGATATGAAAGGCAAAGTCATGGATGCTGAAGATATACAGTATTCAATAGCGAAGAATCCCAGACATCATGCAGTGTAAAAAATAACTTATCTCTTATTACGAAGTATTACATTAAGTTGTACGTTATAATGTTGTACGTTATAATGATGTTTATTTTTGTACAGCACAGGTTCCTTTTGCACAGTAGTGTGTGTGTGTGTGTGTGTGTGTGAGAGAGAGAGCTCTCTTTTCCAAAATAAATCCAGCTGGGACACATAGAACTTTTACTTGTTGTCCAACTTACTGGTTTTACCTGCCATCAACAATTTAAAATTTATGTGTTTTGCCATGTCTTGGCAGCTTGGCAGTGCTGAGGCTTAAACAAGTCCCAACTACTGACCTACTACTGTCCAAAAAAAACTGTAAAAAAGTTGCCCTCAGGCGAAGTTCAAAAAGCAAACCTGCTGCTGGGATACAAACCCATGACCTTGCTTTTAGTAGGCGTAATCATAATCTGCAACCAAGTAAGCCACAGTGCCAAAAAGGGTGGCAATAATTTTTGGCTGGTTTTTTAACCCCTGATTGTATCTTCTCTCCTTTGGTAAAATGAAGGAACATTAAGTCATAACAGGGCAATAAAAAAGTCAGCAGCTGCCTCCGGGCAGAAACTGGAACGTCTTAACTAAACAAATGTAGCCTTGACTCACATATTTCGACCTTAAGCGCAGAGGGACAACCAAGGGTTGCTTATGACTTTAACATCTGCTCAAAATCCGTGTCCAAAAAAAAACACTCACAGACCCATCGTAATGACCCACAACACCTTCTCCAAACACAGATTGGGTGTTCGCTCCACCGCCATTGAGACGTGCTGAAAGTACCGTTTTTAATATTTCGATCAACAAAAATCTTTGGACGAGATTTAGAACTGTAGCCCCAACTATCACAGTGTTAGCCATTTAAGACTCTAGAATTTAAGCAGTTTAGTAAATTCCACAGTACGCCAGGAAACCCAAGATGGAATGACAGACATCACAAGTGGCCAAAACAAACTGTGTAATAAATTTGGAGAAAATCTAAAAGACGAAATGCAAAGAATTTGCATATATTGAAATTTTAATGAGATTATAAATTGTAAGGTATACACAAACTGACTTGGCAGTAAATTTGAAGACCGCCCAGACTAGCATAGCCACTGTGCACTGTGAGAGACATCAAGCTGAGGCTAACAGCTAGTGCTGATGTAGACAGAATTTCTTATTCTATTCATTAAAAGTGTGATTCTGTTGGAAGTAAAACAAGTTTACCTGCGTCAAAATTCTGATAGTGTGATGTTTGTAATTTTGACGATTTTGCCACTGCAAAGTCATGAAAATATGCTTCCCCACCTGAATCGACGAATATGAATGCTATTGAGCATATGCTACAAAAGCCGTGTGCAGGTTCTTAATCAACCCGTACTCCGCTTAGCTATACGAACACATCGCTGGATACAAATAACAAAAATAACAACATGAGACCTGTTCAGTAATCATGAAGACGGGTTCCCACGCATCTACAGCGCCTGAATAGATCACCAGTGCTAGTTACAGCTAGTAGACATTTTTGAGTAGACGTTACAAAATGATCTGGATGACTTTCAACCAGGGTTGGATGTTATTTCACAAATTCGCATGACTTACCATTCCGGCTCTCCTGGCTATGACCGTGTGGAACTGACCGTCTGAAACCCGAACCATCGTCATGAGCTTGTAGGTGCCACTGCCCAGGTTAAAGGAAAACCTCATCCGACCTTCATAGACCTCCAGCGCCAGAAACTCAGCCTTATCGCCAGTCTGGTTGTCATGATTGTACATGATCAGCGCATTTTCCTTCAGTGTGGCAAACTTGATGTAAATATAGTTATTGTTGGGATCCAAACTTGGGAACTCCATATAAGACAGTTCCTCAAATCCATAGCTGTTAAGCTCACAGTGTTTTCCAAAGACGCCTGCAAAACAGGAAGCAACGATTCAGTATTTTGTTTAGCCGGTAGGATGACTTGGCATCCCTTCCTTGTGTATTTTCAAGTCAACAAGTGTGATGTATACAGGATGATTAACAGTCACCAAACTCAGACTCAATTTGGGGAATTATCAAAATGACATGACAGATTACATTCTTCGTGTATGGATTTTTCACTCCTAGAGGATCTTGACATTTTCCAGGATGTCCTGAATCATGGCCAAGTCTGATAAACACTGCTCAAGAGCAAGCCCTGAACACCTGGCTTTTTCAATTGGAGTGATGACTTACCAAACGGACAGTGACAGTAATAGCCTTCCACGCGGCTCTGGCAGGAGCCTCCATTGAAACAGGGGTTACACTCACAGTAATTGATGATGGAGTCACAGGTTTTCCCTGAGTTCATGAAACAACACAAATGAAAATGAATGAGGTGAGGATGACAAAGGCATATGGTGAAGGGCTGTTCATGTATGGGGCTCCCAAAAACCAACAGGGGATTTTATGCATTTGCACTCTCTCTAGTTCTGGTCTACTTCATCCTCCTCAGCCAAAACAATTCTGAAAGGCTCTCACCTTGTAAATGCACCCAAGTGTCCAAACGAATAGGGGGTGAAAGCATATACCTGTCACGACAGCATTAGCTCAACATATATGCCCTATCTTCACTAGATCTGGGAGGCCTATAAAATGAACATTACACAACGAGAGTAACAAAATAAACAGACTGTGATCAATACAAGATGTTAGAGATTAGGAAACATGCAAACTCATGAATGTGTAGAACTAAGATTTGCTTTTCTTATTTGCTCTCCATGGTTGCAGAGCTGTAAGACAAAAAGCTTAAGAGAAATAAATTCCTTCCCTGCAATTGGGCCGACGAAACAGGAAGTTGGGGGTTCAGCGGGAGGGCAGGCAAACTACTGTAAGTCAATAGGTGTAATACTTCTGCAGCCCCATTTATCTGGGGCCTCAGACACGAATGCTCACAATCATTTATTATGGTCATAATAAAATAGGACAATAATGACTCAAAGCTTGAGCGTGCCAGAGACAAACCGTCTGCTGTAGTTCCATACGAAGAGGTCCTTCCAAAAGCTACAGGCAGCAGCTGCCCAAACAGAGTTGATTCAACGTAATGTTATCGTAAACAGTTAAGTGCATTCACTCCCTTTACACACTAGCTCGGTTACATTTATTAAGTCTTCAACTAGCCGTTACATTTAGTACAGGCTAATCTACACCACTGTGTGTTGACACTACAGGAACCATTCTAATTAGATCACTTTTCAAATGCTTGCTCCACTCAACAGTTCACAGAAGAGCATTGTTAAAGTATTTTCCCTTTCAAGACTCCATTAAGCCGTTTGCCAAATGAACTCTTAACTTACAGAGCTCTTCAAAGCATAAACATGGCAAGGCTTTAATCCACACAAAGCAGGTAGTGAAACTTGACTCAAGTGCACTTAAGGCCAGCCGGTATTTGTGTTCTCATTCGGGTCAAACTGTATCATCCCATTTACTTTAACATAAACATGACAAGTTGATATGTATCATAGCTGATACCCCCCAACCCGCAACCCTAACAGCAATTGGATTTTGGCAGTCATCGGCGAATGCTTGAGTTACAACCCCTCTCAAATTTCTGAGAAGCAAACATTTTTCTTGGATGAAAACCTTGCTCTATTTGTGTGCAAATAGAATAGCTTGACCAGTAGCTGCAGTGGTGTTTGTTGCACATGAGGTCTGGATGATATGTTGTACTATACCTGCAAATCCTGATTTGCAAAGGCAGCTGAAGCCTCCAGGGAAGTTTTGGCACAGTGCTCCATTCTTGCATGGGTTGGACAGGCACTCGTTGACATCCCTTTCACATGCCATGCCCGTGAAACCATCTGGACAAGAACATGAAAAGCCACCTACGAGGTTATGGCAGGTTCCTCCATTGTGGCAAGGTGACGGAAGACATTCGTTGATGTCAGTTTCACACAGGTTACCAGTATATCCTGGCCTGCAGTTACAGACATAGGGCTGTAACGGGCGATTTGAGACGAGAATGATTGGCCCGCTCTCCACAGTCATCATCTCTAGTCCGACACCAAGGCGCCGTTTGCAGCTGCCGCCATTCTGGCAAGGGTTGTTAGTACAGGGGTCATGGTCTACAGAATCTATTTTAACCCCACTTTGCCTGTGCAGTGCTTCTTTTATACTCTGGAAAAAAGTAGTCACACCACTTGGGTTTACATACTGTCCCAGACCACGTTTGATAGCTGCCATGAGGAAGGTCTGGTTGTTCAATTCGAATGCCCCATAGAGCTGGACTCCAGTGCCAAGTCCTGCTAGCTGTGAGTTTGCAATGCGTAAGAAATTGAGGTAGTGGTTATTAAGGAAGTTGCCTATACTTTGGGAATTGAGTCGGATCAGTATGCTGTTGTCAACTGTCGCATTGCTGAACCCAATAAAGAAAACACGCACATTGCTGGTGACAGCACCATGTACGCCATCACTGCTCCGCACTAAGAGATCAAATGTGCCGTCCGTGGATCGGGAAGTTGAACTGAGATCGCAGGTTCCTTTGGGAATACTAAAAAGGCTTGCAACAGGGGGGATCAAGGTGCAATGGTATGTGTCCTGTATATCTGGATCCTCAGGTTTCACAACCCCTAGTGAACCTCCTGTGAACATGTTGCCAAAGTAATGAACATAGATCTCAACAGAGCGAGGCAGAGATGGGTTATCATTCTGGTCATTAACTTTGACGTGGATGGTGCCTGTGGAAGACATCTGAGGAATGCCAGAATCTTTGATGACCACAGAAAGGTAAAAATCACTGATCTGTTCTCGGTCTATCTCCCGACTGGTACTCAGCTTCCCTGAGGAGGTTAAGGTGAAGTAAGATGCAGTAGATGAAGTTGTAAGCAGACTGTAGGAGAAAGGACCTTGATTTGGTGCCAGATCTGAATCAGTGGCATCAAGGGACATCACTGCGGTTCCTGCTCTCTGGTTCTCCATGACCTCTCCACTCATGGTCACTAATGTGGGTCCATTATCATTAATGTCCTCTAAAGTTACAATCAACGTAGCACTGCCAGTAGCTGCAGGTGACCCAGAATCGATAGCCAGCAAGGTCAAGTTGTACACAGGTGTGGTCTCACGATCCAGCTCATCTGACACAGAGACCTGTCCAGTTTGTGGGTTAATTGTGAAAGCAATTGATTCGTGGTCAGCAGCAATGGAGTAGGTGAATCTGCTCCAGCTTGGCACAGAATCCGAATCCTCAGCGCTCACAAAGGTGACGAGACCTCCGGGAGAGAGACCTTCACTCACTTGGACATCATACAACTCTTGGGTGAATACTGGAGGATCATTGGCATCGAGGATTGTGATATTTACAAACACCTCATCAATATCTGCCCCTCTAATACTCCCTGCATTTTTGGCAAGAACTTTCAAGGAAATTTTCTCTTCTTTTTCACGATCAAGGGGGCCTGTGACATAGATTTGGCCAGTATTTCTGTTGATGCCAAAACCTTTTCTCCTACTTTTGCCGAAAATCAAGTAATAAACAACACCATCTTGTCCTAAATCCCGATCACTTGCAAACACCTCCCCAACAACGGTGCCTTTGGGTGCAGCCTCTGAAACCTCAAAGTAGTATTGCTTGGATACAAAACGAGGAACGTATTCGTTGGCTCCTTTGAGCTGGATGTTGACATTTGCAAAGCTACAGCGTTCCTCGTCGGGAATGTTGAATGCTTTGACAGTCAGATGATATACTTGTTTGGCCTCATAATCAAGAAAACCTTGGGTAGTAATGACACCAGTGTTGGGATCGATTATGAAAAGGTCACTGTCGGAGGACTGAATGACATAAGCCAAAACAGCATTGGGGCCAGAGTCTTTATCTGTGGCGTTCATTTTAACAACTGTGGTGCCACTTGGCACATTTTCCTGCACAACAGGGAAATACTCATCAGGGTCAAACTCCGGTGGGTTGTCATTCACGTCAGTAACATGGATATTAACTGTAACATAGCTAGTCTTGGCTATCCATCCTCCATCTGTGGCTGATATTCTAAGCTCGTGTTTTTGTTTTTTCTCATAGTCCAATGGTTTCGCCAAGGACAAGACTCCTGTTTTACTGTTGACTGAAAACAGGCCATCATCATTGCCTGAAGAAATGTCATATGTAATACGTCCATTCATCTCTTTGTCCTTGTCTTTGTCTCTTGCGGAAAGAGTGCGGATTGCTGTACCAACAGTAAGGCTTTCAGAAATAGTGGCAGTAACCTGGCTTTGAGAAAACTCTGGAGTGTGGTGATTTTCGTCTGTTACAGCAATTTTAAGAGTAGTTCTATCTGAAAGCGGTGGAGTCCCTTTATCTCTCACTGTTATCTCAAGCATATAAACTTTACCCACATCAGAAGCAAGAGAGGAGGCAACAGTGACCCAGCCGGTCTGCTTATCCAAACGGAATTTACTCGAGCTGTTGCCTCCTGATACCACATACTCAATTTCTGAGTTGGCACCGTAGTCTTTTTTGTCGTCTGCCGTGACTTTGATGAGTTCGGTGCCGACTTTGACGCTCTTAGTGACGGGAGTGAAGTAGGAGGACGGATCGAATACGGGAGGATTATCATTGCTGTCGATTACATTTACAATAACAGTGGTTTCACTCATCAGAGGTTTGACACCTCGGTCAGATGCAGTCACGATGAAGCTATGCCTGTTTAAGTTAACATTACTTTGGCCAGTTGAATTTTGATACTTGAGTTGCTGCTTGATAAATATCTCCCCGGTGCTCGAATTAATGCGAAAGTATTCAGACTGCGACCTAATGAAATAGAATATTTTACCATTGAATCCCTCGTCAAGGTCCGTAGCAGACACTTGAGTGACAAGCGACCCAATCTCTGTATATTCAGGATAATCAAGGTAGTAGGATGGCTTGCTAAATCTGGGAGCATTGTCATTTATGTCAGTCACAAATATAGTGACATCAGTGCTGACAGTCCAGCCCGAATCATGAGCGGAGACTTTGACGATGTAATGATCGGTGTCCTCTCGGTTGAGAGACCTGCTTATGGTTATGTCTCCTGTGCTGGGGTTGATGCTAAAGGGAAGACTTGTATCACTTAGTGTGTAGCGGCTAACGGCGTTGGCACCTGCATCCTCATCGGTAGTTGTCACACGCGTGACCGTGTAACTCACAGGGGCATTTTCTGGTACTGTAGCACTAAAGATTTTTGAAAATCGTGGAGCGTTATCGTTCACATCCAAAACGCTAATGATGACTTTGACTGCAGTGCTTTTTGGTGATGTGCCACAGTCGGTAGCTTTTATTGTCAAGATATATTGAGCTACCTTTTCCCTGTCCAAGGGTCGAGTGGTGCGAATTTCTCCCGTGGCCCTGTTGATGCTAAAGCTATTTTCCTTATTTCCGTCAGTGAAAGCGTATTCCAGCTGTCCATTAGGGCCACTGTCCTCATCAAGTGCTGACACCACAAGTACTCTCTGCGGCGAGACATTCTCCAGAATCTCAGCATGAAATGGTTCCTTCTCAAACCTCGGACTGTTATCATTAATATCTAACACTGTGATTTCAATCTTCTCATACGCTGAGTAGGGGGGGAAGCTTTGGTCACGCGCTTCAATCCAGAGTACATACTTGTCAATGGTCTCGTAATCAAGGGCTTTTTTAATGGACAGTTCTCCGGAAAGCTGGTCTACGTGAAACGCGTTGTCCAAGTTCCCACTCGCGATGTAGTATGACAGTGGTCCAGCTCGGGTGGATGACCCTGTAACTTTGGTAACGACGGTGTTGATGGCTTGATTTTCTGGAAACGTGAAGCTTTTCTCTTTGATACTGATTCTCGGGAAGTCTCCACCGGACACGAAACGGACGGTTACGGTCGTACTATCCATTTTGGGATTTCCTCCACCGTCTCTTACCCGAACCGTAAACGTGACCTCAGAAGAGGTCGTGAGTTTCTCATGGGCCGTGATGGCTCCTCGGATGGGATCGATTTTGAATTTCTCCGAATTGCGTCCACTTAAAGAGTAGTGCAACTGAGCGTTGGATCCGGAATCTTCATCTGTTACGGTGACGGCAAACACCAACGAACCTTCATATAGAACAAAAGATAAGAATCGACCGTATAAGATTAATAAGATTGGCTTTTCTTTGTTAATTACTAGCAAACCCGATACAGGACAATACAATAATTTCTACAAACTCATACTGTTTAGCATTTTTTTCCCTTGTTTTGTGATAGTAAGTTTGTTAAGCAACCTTCCTATGTCACCTACCTGGAGCAGTAGAGGCAGGAATGTGTGTGACATAGGGGTGGTGATGAAATCGGGGTGGATTGTCATTAATGTCATTAATAACAACCGAAACTGTAGCTGAGCTGGAGAGGGGTATCGGATACCCATCATCCGATGCAACCACCAGCAGTGCATAACTGCCCTGCATCTCCCGGTCCAAAAGTGAGCTGGTTATTATTTGGCCAGTGGCAGGATTTATGGAAAACTGCCCATCTCCTCCACTTAGACTATAACTGTGGACAAAATCACAACATACAACATTAGTATGTTCAATTCCGTTCAGTGTGATTGCATTTATATAGTACTTTTAACAGTGAACGCTGCCATAAATCACTTTTACAAACACACTCACATGTATGCTGTATATATAAATCCGTCGTAATTAATATTATATAGATGTACACCATCTCTTTAGATTCTATAGTACACTCTAGCAGGTACTAGAATGAAATTATACAAAATCAAGTTAAGTTTGTTGAAGTAACATCACAAGTCCATCATACACAGTACACTATTCAAAGATATCCAATATAGGGGGTATATTATTCATTATTCAGTATTTATGGAGCAGTGTTATTGGCCATATGGCAACGAAAACTACAATGAATCAGTCAAGGATACCTAGCAATCTCTTACAGCTCTAGGAATTTGGCCGAATAAAATCTGACGTCGTAAACCCTGAAGCAGAGCAGGTTTACTGCATTTCACAAAAGCTTTCATATAAACCGTAGCTCCTGATGCACTGACGCTTCTGGCGTATACTTATCTCTTCTGCTACATGTAGGATCTTAAACAAGAATTAATGTTAATAAAGAAAGGAGAGTTAATCGAACAGAAGAAGCAAGGATAGTTAAGCCATGTGGGTAGCACTCGTGAAACATTTGTGAATGAAACGTCACTCCGCGTGCTCCTAATATCAGATACGAGAGTACAGGGTGTTTTTTTGGGGTTTTTTTCCCCGAAAATACAAGCATTTTTAATGTAGAATAAAAAATTACATTCATATTGGGGAGAAAATCGTGTTTCACTTTTAGTTTCAATTTAAAATGGGTCACTTTAATGTGAACACAGCAGAGGGGTGAAATCGGTCTGAAACCCCCTGTTGCTTGCTGGTCTGTCTGTCACTGTCCATCATCATCCTCATTAGCGTGTTTTTGCAAAACTGGAGCATAGTCCTCACCCCCCAGCAGGGAGTGGGACGGTTTAGAGTGGGACGGGTTGGTGTACGACTGTGTAAACATACAATTCTCAAACTCTATGCGAGCTACAAGGGTGAAATTAAACTGGCACTATGGACTCAGTATACATATAGGATATACTAAAACATTATTATTTATGGACCTCAAGATGTCCTGTGCTTTTTTTCTCTACTGATTTTTTAGTGAATTGGACAAAATGTGTATATAAATGTAGGTATATATACATATATATAAAATCCTTCCCCCCTGAATTGAACAGGCCTGTAGTGCAAAAGAAAAAAATCACTTGCTGAAATAAAAATAGCTGGTGCTTGTAAGTACCAAGTAGGACACCGAATTTAGTCGCATCCCATTTTCTCACACTTTTACATACAGTATGGACAACATACCTAATAACTCCGTTTTGACCCACGTCTCCATCTGAGGCATTGACCAGGATGACATCACTTCCTGTTGGAGCGTTCTCCGATATGGAGGTGTGGTAAGAGGAGGAGGAGAAAAGTGGCACCATGTCATTTACGTCATCAACCAGAACCGTTACCGTCGCAGATCCACTCAGAGACGGAGAACCTGAAAGAAACAGAGAGAGATTTGAATTTCGAAACTTGATTTTGGTGTGAACGTGACAGCACGAGAGCATGTCCCGAAAAACATAGTACCATATACAACACCTTAGTGTGCTAGCAGCAAGTCGTAGTGTTGTAGCATTTCGACAAATTACTTTCTTCGGTAGTGTGACGCCTGGGAGAGAACCACGGTTGTGAGAATTTATAATGTGACATTTAAACACTTGACTAGCCGGCGTACATAACTTGCTAACTAGCACTAGCACCTCCGTAAGTTTTGACCTACTGTTGTATTTTACAAAGATCTGTTTCTTATACAAAGCAAATCATTTCATACCTTTCTCGTGAAGTGAAAAGCCACATCCATATGGCATGTAGTACAGTACATTTTTCCACTTACTAATTTGCCGTCCGTATTTTTGCCAAGAAAACTCGACAGATGTGATCATCATGGTGGAAATTCAGGACAGGACGAGTTTAGTGGCTTTACTGTGTTTTAATGAATCATGACCTCTCTGTTTTGGCAGTGGCATCTATTAAAGGTGACACGGTCAGATGACGTAAGGGAAAAAAAATTCTTATAACCTGAAACATCTTTCTTATACGTGGCTTTTTAGAGCGGCAGGTCAGAACATGAATACCGTGTGGTATCAAGAAGACCTACTGGGGATATAAATGACTATGAATATACTGTTCTCAATGAATATGAGGAGCACAGTTTGTAAGTGATGTTAAGGTCTTTGTTGGCATTGGTTTGTTTGTGAGTGTCAGTTAGCAACTTGATTAAAAATAAGTTATGAAAGGATCTTGCCAAACTTATTTAAATTTTGGCGATGGTGGATTTCTAGATCAAATTCTGGCTCCAGGATTTTTTTTAAAAGGATTCTTTAACATTGTGACACAGAATGATTTTTTGGAAGTGTGGTATTACATGAGGCCCAGGAGGGGGCGCTGTTAGCTTTCTGTTATTTATTTACCGTGTGCTCTCCAATTGTCTTTCTATTTACTTTTTTTTTCACCTACACATCATCTGTTTGAGGCTGGAGGTCTGCATCAGATAGTTTTACGTGCAGGTAGGTGCAATATATAAGCTACCGGAGCAAAGAAAGATCTACATGATGCATGTATATTAGGCATTTATTCATCCTTGGTCACTGTCTGTCAGGTTTGTGCAATTTTTTCGCCCTGGGGTTTTTTCTCAGTGTTTCCAGAGCCATCATATACAATATATACATTTATATATATATCTTTATCTTTATTCAAGTTTAGGCCACACCCACTTTACTGTGCATTCAAATACAGATAGGGAGATTTCGTAGATTAAACAGATGCAAAGGACATCATTGTGTGACATGTTTATCACCTACACCAGGTCACTTCCCAAATTCAAATGATTGAATGTGGTCTATCTGCAAAACAGGCCGACCAGCTGTAGATCCCTCACTGACCAGATATTTCCAGAATGGTGGACTACTCGCAGGAAGTGTGTGTGATGCTGGTGTGACTGAAATAAAAACATCCGTTCAACAGTGCCAAATTCTGAATTCTGAACAGTTCTAGCTTTACCGACTCGGCTGCTGCCAAATCATCATGTTACTTCGCAAAATCTCCATAATAAGAGAATCAGGGGAAGAGAGGGACGCTCCTCAGCTGCTCAGCTGAATGCAAATGTGACGATCGCGACAGGGGCCTTCAGGAAAGCGCCACTCTAATCACACAGGATCTGCAGCTGTTTATCACCGCAAACTTCTCCCCGCTACTCAAAGGAAGAGGGACAAAGCATATACCCCTCACCCCTCCGGCATCACCGCACGGTAAGTCTGTCGGGATAACAGTAAATCAGCAACAGATGAAGAGAGAGAAAAAGAGACTCCGAAGAATCGATGTTCGAAGGTTTAGAAAAACCCTCAACATTGAGACTGTAGACTCCTTCTGTAAGTCTTCAGATCCCAACCACCAGTCACCTCGTCAAAAATTATTTGACAGCTACTAGCCAGTGCTTCCTCCACGTCTTTTCAAACTGCTGCTCCTGCTGCATCACAGGGCAGCGTAACACTCCGATTAAAGCCCTGCCTTCCTCCTATCACATACATGAGCGCACAGATGAAGGGTTGCTGAGATTGATGGGGAAGAGAGAGGGATTTAATCATCCTGGCCAACCCTGACAGTTTCGCTCACTTGGACTCCTGGCTATGGGTGGCTCTGGCATCATCAGGAGTTGAACTGGCAGACTTTTCCATGGACGCACTGTGAATGCTTTTCTCTTCACCACTCAGTAACAGTAGCAGTAAACGATTAATAACGATTAAAAAAAAAAACGATTAATAGAGGAAACAAGGTCTGAAACAAGTGGACAGATTAAACAGCTGCTACAATAATAAAAGCTCACAAGACCAACACACACTCAACCATTCACACTCACACCCACATCTGTGGGCGGTTTTGGAACAGCCAGTTAGCCCACTGTGCACATTTTTGGATTGTAGGAGGAAACCCACGCAAGCACTGGGAGAACATGAAAACTCCGCACAGAACCGCCCCGAGCCCGGGAATCGAACCCGGGCCTTCTTGCTGCGAGGTGGGCGTGCTAACCACTGCACCACAGTTAAATATAAATTATGAGGGATGATGTTAAAATTATTATAAAATATAATCCATCTCCGAACAAGACTCATAAACTAGGAAATAATAAAAAAAATAAAAATTTCACAAGTCAATAAGTCACAGAACATACTGTAAGTCACATCTATCTATTTACCAATAATTCATTAATTTCCCAAACTGCTTAATCCTATCAGTCACACACTAACAAGTCAAACCCGGGAATCCAACTTAGTCTGAGGTGGACATGCTAACCACTACACCACCGTCCCACCATATCTTTTCATTTCCAAAAAACTCCATCATTAAAAATGTTTAAAAATGCAAATAAAACCCGATGTTCAAAACTTGATGAGCAGGACAGGAGGGGATTTGTTCGTTAGCATAAATTAAGCAAGCTGTTAGCATTACAACTATAAGTAAAATAAACAAAATGCCAACGAAGGCGGAAAAGGCGAGATAAATCAAAACAGCCTAAAAGAAAAGCAACACGAGCGAGGGTAGAGATTTGAGACGAAGCTCCAGGTCGGCGAAGGATTACTGAGGATTAGTGTAATTAATAACGAGTTCATAAACCTAAAGCGTGAAGCTAAATCAGCTCTGCTCCTCGTTCGGATGACAAAGCGATCCGCGTGTTGGCCAGATTAGCATGAGCATGTTGGGAAACGTGGGGTTACATCCAGGAAACGTGATTAATCCCAGAGAGATCTCGCAAACGTGTGCGTGCGTATGAACTCAGAAGATAAACAAAAGTAAACACTTCAAACCCGAACACAATTAGCGCTAACTGTAAGGCTAACCAACACAGTGAGTCACCGCTTTTCCCTCATTTTTGTATTTATTTTCTTCGTTTTCTTGAAACTAGATACAGACGCATTTAATAAACCTTAAGAAGGCGATGAAGCGTTAAAAAAAGTTGATGGTTCAAATTTGGATGTGAACTCACTCACACACACACACACACACACACACACACACGCAAACACACACACACACACACACACACGGTCAATTATGGTTTCAGATAGATTGGATAATCATGTGACCGATTCCGATTCAGTTTTGCTTACTTGTGTGTGTGTGTGTGTTTATTAAAGCTCTCTGTCAGCTTCATGAGACATGTGAGCACATGAGACATGTGACACACACACGCACACACACACACGCACACACACACACACACACACACACACACACAGATGCATCCTTTCTTCTTTTGCAATCTTCTTTGTTTTGATCTTTTCGTTTTTTATCTTCATTTTTGCTTTTCTTTGTCTTTCATGACTTGTTTTGCATTCTCTCTTTCTCTCTCTCTCTCTCTCTCTCTCTCTCTCTCTCCCGTGTTTTCTTTACATTCGAGGTTCCACACAAAGTTCTAAAAGGTGTTTTCCATCACCATCTCTCTCCCCATATGTCCCCATTTAATTTGCTTTGTTCTTTCTTTGTAGTGTGTTTGTGTGTGTGTGTGTATGTGTGTGTGTGTGTGTGTGTGTGTGTGTGTGTGTGTGTGTGTGTGCGTGCGTGCGTGTGTGTGTGTGATCGCGACCACC
>JBCNYG010000005.1:4469793-4479793 GCA_039654305.1 Porochilus rendahli | reverse complement strand
TAACTCGTCTGCCCATTCAGACCGTAATCATCATCACGAGCAACAACCTGCGCAAGAAAGAAAAAGACCAGGTGCTGTTGAGCTAAAAAAAAGAATTTGCGTCCATTTTAAACAATGTATTCTTGAATAGAAATCAGCAATAATATTGTTTCAGGAATATTTGCAAAGGTTTGAATGGTGCTGTCTGAATTCTTTGATTCTGATCTAAGTAAGTTCTGTCCAGATGCTATGTGACTTTGGATGGGTTCCTGGCTGGGTTTTAGGTTCCTGGCTGGGTTGTGTGTTCTTTGAATCGATTTTTGGCCTGTTGTAATTTCAATAGCTCTTTGTGTGATTTGGATGGTCTCCTGACAAGGATCTTCTCTATCGGTTGTGCGGGTTGGAAGGGTTCCTGGCTGGGTTCTTCTCTGTGGGTTCTGTATGATTTAGGTGGGTTCCTGGCTGGGGAAGTCAAGATGGGTTGTGCGATTCGGTTAAGTTATGTGTGATTGGGATGGGTTCACGGCTGGGTTTCTCTGCACAACTCGTGCAGTTTTGGAAAGGTTCCTGGCTGGGTTCCTCGTCATGGGTTATGTGATTTGGTAACGTTTGAGGGAATGGATTCCTGGATGGGTTTTTTGGGTGTTTTGGATTGGGACCTAACAGAAGTCCAGTTGTCAGATTCGACTGTGTTCCTGCCAAGGTTTCTTGTGTTTTAGATATATTTTAGGTCCTATATATGAGTTGGGTGGTTTGGTTGGGTTTCTGCATGGTTTGGATGGGGTTGGACGGGGTTATGCATGGTTTGGTCTTGACAGTGTTCCTCTGTATGGGGTGTTTGATTTGGATGGATTCCTGATGGGGTTCTAATGACATTTTGAGTTATTGGCTTTTGGGTCTTTGAGGTTTTTTTCTGGCGTTTTCCCTGGTGTACACACCAAAGTTGCTTTGGTTATGTGCGATTTAGGTTTCCTGCACTTGCCTGAAAGATGTTCTTGGGAAGGTCTCCCAGGTTCTCCTGGACATTGATGGTGTATGGTGACAGCTCGAATACAGGTGCACAGTCGTTAACATCCAGCAGCACAATGTTTACCGTAGCACGATCAACTCGAGGGCTACTCCCCCGATCCGAAGCCTGAACCACCAGTGAATACGAAGACCGGGTTTCTCGGTCCAGCAGCTTAGCGACAGAGATTGCACCTGTCACTGAATCAATACGGAAGTCAGAGTTTCCACTGCCTGCAACAATGGAGAAACGGATTTGTCCATTGGTCCCTTCGTCAGCGTCACTCGCAAACACTTGAAGGATGTCAGTGCCAGTGAGGGTGTTTTCCTCTATCTCAATATCGTAGATGTTCTGCGAGAAGCTCGGCGTATTGTCATTTACATCCAACACCACCATGGTAACCTCCATTATGGATGAAAGAGGTGGCTGGCCTTTGTCTTTGGCGATGACAGTTAGCGTGTAATTCGCCATCTCTTCACGGTCGAGTTCTCCGATCAGCTTTACGTTACCGTCGATATTTCCAATACTAAATTTACTTCCATACGTTCCACCAAGTGAATATTCCACATAGCTATTGGGCCCGCTATCCGGGTCTATCGCATGCGCCGTAAAAACCACTGTATCCACTGCTGTATTCTCCTGGATGTAGGCCATCTTCTGTGAAATGAACATAGGCGAGCAGTCGTTAACATCCAGTAGAATGATCGACACCTGGGCAGTACTGGTAAAGCGTGTGGCAGGAGGAGGAGCCAGGTCATTAACAGTGATAGCAAGGTTGTAGAAAGACCGAGACTCCCGATCTAGAAGTTTGCGCGTTTGGAGGACACCGGAGTTAGTGATGGTGAATTGGGCCTGAGGGTCTCCTGATGCAATGTTGTAGGCTAGCTGGGCGTTCAGACCTGAAAAGTGAATACAGACACAGGAAAAGAAGAGAACTCTGTGAATACTGAATACGTCTTTTAATTACAACAACACATGCATTTAAAATGCTTTTATTCATACAGTTGCATTCGGTGATAAAACATTAACAAACTACCCAAATCATGGATGTGGAAGATTTGGATTATACTGATCAGGCTGTGGGTGCTGTAGTGGTTAGCACTAGGCTAGCACTAGCAGGAAGGTCTTGGGTTCGAGTTCCGGGCACGGCGAGTGCATTTCTGTGTGGCGTTTGCATGTTTTCCAAATGCTTGCCTAGGGTTCCTCTGGGTACTCGATTTTCCTTCCACAGTCCAAAAAAATGCTCAGTAGCCTAACTGGCTGCTCCAAATGGTCCTATATGGGTGTATAAGTGTGTCTGGTTGCTTGTGCGTTTGCCCTGTCAACGATGTGATGGACTGTTCTCTGTTTAACCTGCCTTCACCCAGAGTTGGCTGAGATAGGCTCTACTGTCACTGAACCCTGATATGTGGTTTAACTTACAATTCTTTGATATTTGGCCATGCTGTTTGTTATCTTGTTGGGTTGTCTCAGTGTTTTTCAAGTTTCAAGTACATTATTTGTAATTTAGGTGGCTTGTCTGACAGCTGTGTGGGAGTTGGTGAAGTTCTTTAAAGGTTTTATGGGATCTCGTAGGGTTGGCTTGGGTTCTGAGACAGTAGGATGGGCTTCCATCAGTGTTTCTTGTTTTCAGTTAAGGGTTTGGAATTCTGTAAGATTTCTGATTGGCTCCGGTGGATCTGGATAGGTGACGTCTCAATGAGGGATTTCAGATGAAACAGAACAAAACCCAACCATACGCTCAATGATTCACCAAACCGCCTAATTCTATTAGGGTCCAGGGAGACACTGGGTGGAAGCAGGTTGCACCCTGAACAAACCATCGCTGGGACAACACACACAACCATTCACAATCTCATCCAAACCAAGAGGCAATTTCGAACAGCCAGTTAACCTAATAAATGTTACTAGATAGTTAGCTAGCTAACATTAGTTAGCATACACGTTAGTAGTTTTCATAGCTCAATCACATTCTCTGGAATCTTCTACTCTCTTGCACAGAACCCGCAAGCTTCTTCTACAAACCGGAACAAAACAAAATCTGAAAACATAGCAATGGATGCCAAGTTCGAGCCCGACTTCATTTAGGCTCTCTGGCATCCGTCGGAATTGAAACTCAGCAGTCACCAACACAGAACCGTAACCGCTGAGCCATCAGTGCTCATGACTTGACGAC
Organism: Porochilus rendahli; assembly: GCA_039654305.1. Classification (NCBI taxonomy): domain Eukaryota; kingdom Metazoa; phylum Chordata; class Actinopteri; order Siluriformes; family Plotosidae; genus Porochilus; species Porochilus rendahli. The sequence continues at coordinate 4,476,632 of JBCNYG010000005.1, read as the reverse complement.
TTTTTCTGAAACACCAGAAAACTAATGAAACTAGCTTACAGGGGTTTTAACCATGGGCTCGTATCTAACATATAATATTTTCAGAATCTTTATTATTCCTCCATTTTGGATTATCTGCTTATCATAATCATAGAGTCTAAAATTACCCAAAATGTCAACACCGCATCCTGTGAATAACAAGAACACCCTTAAACACTGATATTCTTATTTGATTGATGCTTTTCCACATAATGTTACTGCAACATCTGGTACTGATCCATACATATCCTCTCTGTGAATTATATGAGTTTTTAGCTCAAGAATGTGGGCAAATCATAAATAACAGTTCTAGCTGGAGAATTAAGTGCATTTCAAAGAGGTAGCCTAGATTTACTTGACAATGGGAGAATTTATAACTCCCAAGACAGCTGACACAGCTCATGCTGCTGTAGTAACTATTTAAAGGTTATCATAGAGACATGTTTCATATAATAAGTGTGTTTAAAAAAAAGGGCACTAAATTTGTCAGTAATGAATGCGGTACACTCAGATTGAAGAATGCTTAACATGAAGTCAAATGGAGCATCTTTTATGCATCAGCTCCTTCCCACAATTCCCTCTTGTTACTACAGTTGACAAGGTCAACACCCAGTCATCACCAAAAAGAAACACGGGATTGCACATAAAGCTTGTTGCGCGTTAGTGTCTAAAGTTCGCATGCGCTTGTTGAAATTAGTCCTGCTCTCAATATCAGATGCGGTACGAGCTTGAGTTGCGCAATTTACTCAGTGCAAACAAGCTGAAATTGAGCATCTTTTAATGCTACACGCCAGCCTGCTCATGCGAAACGCCTCGGCACCTTCCCACAATTCCCTGCTGTTTACAGAAAACAAGTAATCTCTTCATCGGCTGCCACGGACAGAGAGGTCACGACTGAGAACGCGCCTGGATAGCCGTTCAGGGAGTGATACGGTCTGAGCAGAAGGACAAGGATCTAAGAAATATGGAGCAAGAGACAGGGAAAAACGACAGGAAAAAAACAAGGAGGGAGGGTGGAAAGAGGAATGTAGGTCACCATAACCACATTAGAAACCAATTTAGCGCGGAGTCTGAGAAAGGCGGCTTGGCGCTACGTTAACGCTGCCGTGCGAGCCGAGTTGTGGCCCTGGTTCAGTACAGTTGTGTGCAAATTAAATCTTAACCCTCAACTGCATGTCGCCCATTAAGAAAACTCAGAAACGGAATAAAAAATATTAATTTTATATAGATGGTGATCTGGACCTAGACTGCCAAGCTGTAAAGTCGAGCTCCAGAGATTGTTGGAGAGATTGTTTCTTTACCACATAACTCGAAGAAGGTTATGGATATTTTTGGAGATTCTGGATTCCAAATAGTCGCCCTTTTTATGTGTTTTGTCATTGAAGGTGAAAAGGTTTAAAATGTCCCTATAAATCAGTTAAATATAAATTAATTCGGTACATACTCTCTTATAGACTTTTATCCTTTCTCCGGGTGAAGGCGGGGTACACACAACCATTAACACTCACACCTACAGGCAATTTGGAGCAGCTAATGAGCCTAATGCGCATGTCTTTGGACTGCGGGAGGAAACTAGAGTACCCAGAGGAAACCCACACAAGCACAGGTACAACATGTGAATTCTTCAACCCTTTTCCTGGAGACCTACCTTCCTGCAGGTTTTATCTCCATCCAAAACCTAACACACCTCTTTGACCTGTTCCCGAACTTCTACAAGGCGATAATCAGGTACACGGGTTTGCATGATTAAGGTTGGATATAAAGCCTGCAGGAAGGTAGGTCTCCAGGGACAGGGTTTGGAGACCACTGCCCTACACAGTAACACCCTTGTCGAACCCAGGACCTTCTTGCTGTCTGGTGGATATTCAAATGGTGGATGTAAAAAATTTGGTCAAAAATTTGGTCAAAAATTCCTTTATAAACCCCTTACATCCCTAATGAGCCACCTGTGGCGACGGTAGCAAGGAAAACTTAGTCAGTAAGAGGAAGAGACCTGGAGAAGAACCAAAACTTGCTAACCACGATGCCACCATGCCGCCCGCAACAAATTAAAGCAAATTAGTTCGTTTGACAAATCTGACCCAGTTACTTTTTGTGCATAGGAACTCAGTAATAAGTCAAACCAGGCAAAATTTTTCAAGGACACACACTTTCTTGCCCCATGCATGGGAAAGTCTTTTGGAATGTCAGTGGAATTTTAAAAATACCAAGATAAAGTAAAGCTAGATCTGGGATAAGTGTTACAAAAATACAACAGTCCAAATAGATGACTAAGGTCAGTAGGACAAAGTAATGCTAATTAGCTAATAAGAGCAGCCCCTGTCGTGTGTGTGTATGGAGATGTAATGCTATGCTGCCTAAAAAATGCATGCAGGGTTATGTGCTAAGGCAAGAGCACTTAGCGCAGCCAGATCTGCTCCATCTTTCAGCTCTCTGGCATCGAATGACATTGCCCTGTGTGCTGAGCATGCATGCGTAATATCCAGCGTTGAAGTTGGGGCGTAATACTATAGTCTCGCTGGAGCCACGTAGAAGCAAACATTACAAAAGTCACATTTTTCAGCACAAATGGAACTCAGACGAAGATCAACGTACTCCAAGGTATTTGACGCTGAGAGATGACATAAAAATGGAACATACAATGTATTTCCTTTTCGAGAGCCATCCAAGAGTTCTCAAAAAATTAAGCAGCCGAAAGTCTGAGAGATAACTCCATTTTATGAGGGTTTTTTTGGTAATGTGGTTGTTAATTTAATAGCTGTTAATGTAATCCAATTTAATCGTTTTTGAAAGTGGCTGGAACAGAAGCCACATCTCCATCACTAAAACTGACAGGCGCATACGCCACACTTAAAGTGAAGGTCTTCTATAGTTGGACTAACAAGGACAGAAACCATGCCCGGGTACTGCTCTTCCATGCTTTCTGGTACTGACAGTAGCCGCACCCACTTTGCTCAGAAAATGGTGCGGAAACCCGACACTCTCCTTTGTTACTGAGGCCACATCTCCTTTACTGCCCTTCACAAAACTCCTATACAGTGCATAGGCAACGCCCTCTTGAGAAGTCTCTTAAGTAGGTCTACAAAGCCTAAAAGCCATGCCCTCCTCCCTGGAATTAATGAAACCAAAGGCCACACCTACTTCGCTGGGACGGAAAGTGCAGGGGAATGTGCTCTTTCATGGTGCTGATCGAAACACCTGGACTAACAAGCCCAGAGGCCATGCCCTCTTATCTGGTTGTTAATGGAAATAGAGGCCATATCTGCTTTACTGGGATTAACAAGTACAGGGGTAATGCCCTCTTTCATGATAATGGCAGAATCCTAGGCCACCCTTGCTTCAATGGGACTAACAAGCCATTTTCTCATACAAATGAATTCCGGGGCCACATCGGCTTCGCTGTGACCAACAAGTGAAAGGGCCATGCCTTCTTTCCTAAGCACTCCAGCTTCTCCAGGACTAACAAAACCAGAGACTATTCCAGCCTTCCTTGCCAAGGGCATACCTGCTTCAACAAGTGCAGGGGTCATGCCCTCATTCCTTGCCATGGCAGATACCTAGGGCAGTAATTCAATGGGACTAACAAGCCCAGATGCCAGTGCTTTCTTCTATGGTACAAATGAACACGAAGATCTCACCTGTTTCCTGGTGCTCATGGAAACGGAGGCCACACCTGCTTCACCAGGACTAACAAACCCAAAGGCACTGCCCTGTCCTTTGGCCCTGACTGAAACCAATTCGGTGCCATTTTCCGTGGTACTCATAGAGTGTGCACCGCCGTTACTGTGACTAGCATTTACATCTGCCATGCACTTTTCCTCAGTGTGTTTCTGCTTACCATCATCAGCATCGCTTGCTGCTACAGTAAGAACAGGCGATCCTAGTCTTAGGTCTTCCGAAACAGACGTGCTGTAAACGGACGTGTTGAAGGCTGGCTTGTTATCGTTTACATCCAGGATGTTAAAATACACTCGAACCAGACTGGCTTGACCTCCACCATCCACTGCCTTCACAGTGATGATGTAATACTGCTGCGTTTCATAATCCAGTGGCTTCGTTACATTGAACACTCCGGTGACAGGGTTGACAAGGAAGGTGGAATCATCGTCGTCTTCCTCCAGCGAGTAGGTCACTTCGCCGTTCGACCCGGAATCCGAGTCGCTCGCCAAAATCGCCGCCACAATGGAGCCTTAGAAGAGAAAATGCAGAGAGAGTGAGAAACAAGAGGCAGTACAACACGACACGGATCAAAGCAAAGCCGAACCACATTTTACAAAACACACAGCGAATGCTGACTTGCACTTTTCCCTGTTCCCAGTGGACTTTATTATTGTTGTGCAGTCAGATTTTTTTTTTTTTTTTGGTGGTTTGGTGTAACGCAGACGTCGTGTTCATTCTGTACAAAACCCTAGCAGAGGCTTGACAATGAACAGGCAGTGTGGGTTTGATTTTCTGCAGGATAAATGCTGAGAGTCACCCACTTCTTGTATTTAGTCTGGCATGACCACTCCTAGATGGTTTAGAGGCTTGATCCTGTTTTAGTATGTATATGTATACATGCAGCTCATGCTCTAGGTCCTAGATTGGGTTGGCTAAATCACTGCCGTCTAATCTTCTCCCAACAGACCTCATGCCCATTACGTCGCTTTATTGTATGTCATCGGCCCTTTCATTATTTGTCTGACAACGTGTTTGATTAGTATGCATCCCTTCTGATGATGTCATCACTTCGGCGTTATAGTGAGTTATACGGTAACAAAATGAATAGTAACATGGAAGAAACCTTACTGGTGCGCTAATTATTTAATATCAATGTCCTTGAAAAAACAACTCAACATTAAAGGTGTGTTAATGTACTCCAATATACATAATGATTATAAAATGTGTTTACCTGGAGCCATGTCTTCCGAGATATCAAAAGAGTACACGGGGCGGGAGAATTTCGGCGTGTGATCATTAATATCACTGACGGTGATGTTGACACGCATGTCGGAGGATTGCTGTCCATCGTCCGCTCGGACAAGCAGCGAATATTTCGACCGTCTTTCTCTGTCCAATCGTTTGGTTGCAATCAGGTCACCTGATTCGGGATCCACACGGAAGCTGTCATCTGCCCCACTGATGATGGTGTAAGTCACCAAGGCGTTTGGACCCTGCAATAGGATTAATAGGTAAATTTGCTTATTTGTAAATATTGTGATGCACAGGAAATAGTAATAGTATGTCAGAGCATTATTTTGTTTGAAATTAAAATGAAACCAAATCAGATATTTAGATTAAATTAAATCAGCAATGATAAAGAAGTAACATGCGTTACCAAATTACACCGTATAGCATTAAACGCATACAACATATCGATCTCCTCATAATGTACACGTGGTCCGCATGGCTGAATATCCACCAAAATGTTTCACAAATGTTATGTGGATTTCTATAAAATCAGCAAAAAAAAAAAAGAATGGCGAAATTGTCAAATATTTAGAAAAAGAAATAAGTAACAATAGCACTTTTCAGACAAGTCTCCGACATTTCACCTGATCGTCTCAACCTTTGCCTTGAGACCCTCTGTGTGGTCTAAAACTAAAAAAGAGAAAAAAAACCAAAACAAAACACTGCATTTTATGAAAATTAATCATTTTTCATAATTTTTTCTAAATATCCAGTAATTAGAGATGGCCTTAGAGACTTAAGAAGCTCAGCTGGCCCACCAAACGTAATGTACGTATTCATATAACAACACTACACTATCACAACACACACATAAGACCAGTGAAGCAGCTTTGCGCTAATATTTTTAGCAGACGTTCAGTTTCACTCGGGTCTGCCATCATTGAGCTTTACTCTCCTGTAAAACACTCATCTGCACCGGGTTGTTATAACAGGTGCGTCCTGAGCTGTTCGAATCACCTGCTAAAGCATGTCTCACTTGTCTCACTATCCAAACAATTTAGCGTCCTAGCAAGCACGACGCGGGAAATATGCAACATGGAGCATGTGTTGATATACAGTCGATAAACACGGACAAGGGTCTGTTAGTAGAGTAAAGATTCTGGCTAGGCGATCTGCTCACATAAAAATCATTTACATTCAGGAATTTAACTTAAAGCGGTTAATTTTACATTTAAATATATATATTTAATCTTATGTGCTGTACTCTTAAATGTGTTTTTGTTATAAAGCAGGAAAGATGGTCAACTTTCATGATTATCCTTAAAAGTAATTCTTTGAGAAATATTACAAGCAAACAAATCGTTTTTTTCTGATCTGTATTTTGATCTATCTATGTATCTAATAATCCATAGTTTACTTTAAACTAGCTGGATATTGTTAGCAAAGGAGAGTAACAATTTATATTTGTATGCCGTAAAAAATGTATTTGTTTTATTTTATTTTAGCTTTTTACGCCTTTGTCTACAATTATCCCAGAATATTATTTTAAAGAATTTAAAAATGGAAGGTTCATACAGTACATAAAATCCCATGCACAGTGTTTATAATGGCATCCACAACATACTATAAAGGCTTATTTAACTCCACGGACAGAACTATGGTTGAGAAAATGGAACAAAAAAAAAAATTCATAACAAATTTAAAAATGTGTGCCAAAGGCAACCACACCTACAATTGTGGCTCCATGAGCATTTATTCTCAGAAATAGATTGCTTTACTAGCTAGTTAGAAGACACCGGCTAAGATTGCTGTCATGTGAGAATCTAACTTTTTAAAAAAATACTTTCAGAAATTCATTCATTCATTCATCATTCATTCATTTTCTGAACCGCTTATTCCTAATTAGGGTCGCGGGGAGGCTGGCGCCCATC